>CM021539.1:4616419-4632268 GCA_010994315.2 Pisaster ochraceus | reverse complement strand
CACTGAGGCACAAAATCCCAATTTGTTTATGTTTATGTGATTTGTTTATGTTTACTAAAACTAAGAGGATAATTAATATAAAACAGGATTTGATTAACGCATTGAATTGGGGAGATTGGCTCAAATATTATCTGTTGGTCTGTGTTGTGCACTTTTTTAGTTCTCCTTATTCTGTTGATGTATTTCAGTTTAACACCCCCCTCCCCCGAACTGAATTTCCATTGTGATATCGAGGCAAACATACAAGTGTAGACTATAGATAGATGGCCCTGCAGGATAACAGAGGTGGTAGTAGATTCGTACCATTAGACGACAAGTACGTGTAATATAACACTCACTGCAGTACTGCCAGTAGTACTTTCACACACACATACATACAGTATGCATTGAGTACATGCTGGTTGCAATGTGATGTACAGTGTATAGAGTTGACTAGTGTGGCGATTTGGTTTTTGAGTTCCGCGGGAAGAAAAGCCTTTGAGAACCTTTGAAATAAACACAATCGTTACTCACGTGTTCCTGGAGAAAATGTATGTACACTACAACTTGGTTCTTTACACATGAATTCAAATTACGGCGAATAAAGCAGACACTCCTGGAGTTCTAGCATACACATGTGGTTTGTTGTGGAAGATGTCATGTTTTCCCAAGATGCATCGCGATAAATGGCCTGTTCTGTACAAACCCTTGGTGGCGCACTGTATTATGAAGGCGTCCACGGCTGTGTCTAAATTTATGGCTTTGGTATGGCTACGGCCGGATCACTGAAAAGGCCTATCCTTCCGTATCTTTCCGTAGCCGTAGCCGAGATCCTTGATTCGGATACGACCCAGGTAGGTTTTTAATGGGGGGATTATGAGGGGTTAACAACAAAATCTAATTGCTGTTTTCTTTTTGTTGGATCCGTAATTATATATTTTTTTTCCTTCGCAACTTTTTTTAGCCTTATATGTCATCCCTGGAATATTTTGAAACATATTAGAAAAGCAGTAAACACTGTTTGGAAAAAAGTTCTAAAATATTGAATGCTATTTGCACGCTACTTTATTTCAAAGGTCAATCATTAATAAACTTGATACTAGTAGCATCAGTAGTCTGGATTATAGCCTATGTATTTTTTAATTTTTTTAAACCTGAAAAACTGCTGGATTAAAAGAAGGGCGACACAACACCCAGTTACAAATATGTTTAGTTTGACATTTAAAAAATAAATAAATAATAAAGGGGCTTACTTTTGAATAAAACTAAAGTGTGACAAATAAAATGCCCTCTTTTTCCCCCACCCTTTTCTTTTTTCCATCTTTTCGAAACTGATCGATCATCTAATTTAGTTTGATATGTACATCGGCTGTTCGTACGTTTTTAGCTAAATAATAAATGGCACTGTACTTTTTCAAACTACACTAGATGATTGATGCACCTGGCACTGCAGACCTGTAGTAAAACCTAAGCATGGTGCAGCTTTCTTGTTTTTATAAATTAGAGTTAACAAAGCAAGGGTTCACAGTGGAACAGTCTGATCTATACCTGGTATAGTTTCGCTATTGTGCACGACGAACAAGAAAAATGCGGTCTAATAGTTTGCAAAGTTTTATTACATAGTTTAATGAGAACTATCAAATCTAGTGTCTAAAATAAATAAGTCAGTAATGGCAAGCCACAACAAAGTTCAATTTTATCAGCGATTTTCTTTATTTTTATTCTTTACCACAATAATGATACTGCCTGTTACAAATAAATAAATTGTTAAATACACTGTGTTGCCCAATATGTACAGGAATTGAGATGGTTAAGTTAAACGGTTAATAACTACAGAGTACGAAAATATTAACACAATTTTTTAATTCTAAGACATACTTAATAGCACCCAAAAGACATAGGAATGGCTCGTGGGTTAGACTTTCCCCAGTCTACAACAGACAGACATACATCCAGAATTGATATGGATTGGGCTTATAGCTGGCTCGACCTCTTTTGGATCAGTATGATTTAAAATCCAAGTCTGTCTGACCTGGGAACTAAGATCAAAGCCGGCACTTTGACCTCAGAACTGGGTCAATGTTGTTACCTTAAAAGGAAGGTATACCTTTGGTAAGTACTCCAAAAAGTAACGACCAAAAAATATTCTTTGGTAAGAAGCACAGCAGCTGTTGACAATGTATAACATTTTGATTAACGATTTTTTTTTCTCGAAGGGATGAGGTTTTACAGAAAGGGATTCAAAAGCATTTCAACCTGAGAACTGTTTCTGCATGAAACATTTCTCAGACTGGGTGTTCCGATTACGGATCATTCATCCTGCATGGGACACAACCGCTCTAGATTTTCGGCGATATCTCAAAAACGCTACCATCTTTTGAAATGAAATGTGCACAGGTTAGCTATATTAGCCAAAGGTTTACTTTGCTTTTAAATTAGATTAGGAGTTCAGTTTAAACATACATCGAGTCAACCTGACACTAAAACTGGTCAGGCTACCGGGACAGGAATCTAGATTGAAGTTTGATCTCGAAGTCTTTAGACTATGCCCCATGTATGCAGTCAACCAAATTTAATTTTCATGATTATCTATTGTTATAAAAGAAATACAAATAACTTTGAAATGCTGGTGATTAATTATTTTTTGTAATGAAACAAAGATATCCCTTAAAGTAACTAGCCATGTAACCCGCATTGCCTGATGTTCGGCTGTTGTGGAGGAAACACCAATAAGGTCAAATCCATGCAACCAGGCAAGTACTGAGTACCCACAGGCTAGGAACAGCCCGAGGTGGGATTCGAACCGGGAAAACTGTACACATTTTTAGAACTGCGCTCCAAAAGCTGCAAGGTTAGAATTGACCCAGATTCCAAGGCCCAATTCTGATTCAGGCTGACCCGAAAACTGGCTACAGTTTAGATTTTAGCTCAGGTTCTATGTCAGTTTGACCCATTTCCTTTACAAAGGAGTTTTCAAAGTAGCTGTGTTTTTCCTAATGGGCAGTAGATTATATTATGCTTTGATTACATCGAAAGAGCTCGGTGCAATAAATATTTTAACACCTCTGGCTTACATTAGGTAGGATGCGCAATATATACTACAACACCTTCAGCGTATCGTACCAGTTATACCGTAAACAAACACCTTTGTGGCGAGTTGCAGTCATCTACATGTATTTTTAAAGAGCATAATGATAAGGCAGCCGTGAACGTAAAAGCACAGCAGGATGTCAGAGATTCATGGGTTTTCAATAAATCATATAGTTCCCCATAATGCTTCGTGATTTGTGGCTCCTGTCATTAAAAGCCACTGTCCGAAACAAACGACTTTGGCTATGTCTGTGGCCGTTGGGTGCAACTGTTACATTGACGAATACAGTTTTTCACCCCATGCTGAAGCCATTAATTCGGACACGGCCTATAGACCATATATGCAAGTCTCGCGCGTACTCGGACATTGAGAACCGTTAAAGTGCGCAAGTTTGTCTCCTTTACGCGTTAAAGCAACGTATACGTGGGACCAAACTGGTCCCAAAAGTTGTTCGAATACGCGCGAGACTTGCACGGTCTATAACCACACAGGATAAAAGCACACACAACCACAGCAATTACCCATTCATTATGCAAAACTTTAAGCGTAACAAAATTTGGTAAATGCAAAAAGGTGTAAGTAGTTCCACGTTTTGATTGAAGCAAAATCTTCCTCAAAGACTAAACTTTTAGTTCACTTAGACATCAGAGGTTTAAACTCCTAATTTGAGTTTCGGTTCTAGTGATTAAATCCTCTCTTACAATACTGATTAAACCAAGAGCTGACTTTGAACAGCAATGACAAGTGTACATGGGTTAAATAGAATCTAGACCTCCGGACCAATTTCAGATTAATATCTTTGGCCGAACTGGTGACTATGGCTACGGCTACAGCTACGGTTGTTGCTAAGGGTGTTGCTTAGGGTGTTGCTATGGGAATACAATGCTCCAACACATGTTCATTTAACGTTCAAGTCGCATCCCTGCCTTAAAATTTAACTGGTCGTTGTTGGAACTTTGCCCAGCTAGACGGTAATCAAGCAAAGTTCGAACAAAAAACACTTGTTGACTACTGGCAATTGTTTTCATTCTTCCCATATGGTCTTTGTCTGAACTTGGCCTTAGCTGCTCATAGTATTTAGAAATCCGTCAGCGTATTTTGCTCGCCTTTACCAATCTCCCTTTATCTGTGTCTGCGTCGTCGGTCAATAACAAGGGAGGGATAAGGAAAACTCATCCCTTAGAATATCCCAACCCAAACGTTTCGTGAAGCGCCATTTAATGCGAAAATATTGTTAACCTTAAGTGCGGGAGTAACCCAGGATTTACACAAAATACAGAAAGGCTCGACTAAGTTCTGACTCCCCAGTAAGTCAAAAGGTTTGACTGGCAGGGGGAGGGGTTGTTGAAACCTCAGAACCTAGCACCGGCTGTCAGCAAGACATCTGGAAGCCTGCTTCTAAGAACAGATGGTTCCACTTTATCAAAGGGTCAGATCTGAGTAGGTCTGTGTCTATACAGTTTTGTGCTCGAAGTATGAGTCATTAAAAATATTTGTCAGTCCCTAGAAAAAAAACACAAAACTCTGATCCCCCTCTTAGATATGTGAAATGGTCCAGTCTAGGATATCAAGAACTTCGACTCCCCCGGGCATTGCACTTTGGAGAGAACAGTGAAATTAATCCACTGCGCCATGACTAAGTGTTACCAGTGCTCACTGAATGGGTTTTAACATGTAGAATTCTACTGGTCTACAGGAGAGTGAGTGGGCTGCTCTTGATGCAGCAATCTGAGCGGGCGCTGTGGTGGTCTCGTAAGGCGGCACTAGTGAAGCCTAACCCACAATCCATGCAACTGTACTGTGTCTCACCTGCAGAGGGGGAAATGAACAAATAAAGTGGTTTGTCTTATAAGTATAATCTTTCTAAATCCTCCTGTGATCTCACCTTCAACAACCTCTTCTCCCTTCTATCAAAGTTAACCTTCTTCTGGTCATACTTGATTCCTTTCAGGGTTACATTAATCCAAAACAGGGGTACACTAATCCGGATCAGGGGTACACTTATCCCGATCAGGGTCAAAGTAACTTTGGTCTTTGCAAGGTCATACTTATATCCAAAGACAACAAGGCACAAACTGACCCATCTGGTATTAACAAAAAACTTCTGCAAGGTAAACCATTTCAGGTAAACCATTTCTGGGAACACATTATTCTAAATAATAATGAATACAAAATAACTAGTTCTTATACAGCGCATTTTACAATAACGTATCAATGCACTTTACATTAATGCCCGGGTCAATGGGCCAATAACATTCCTTTTTTAATCTTCCTCAGCTTCCTGAGGAGTATGCAGCCCCGGGCTGCTGTGGGGCTCAGAAGGCGTGTTCAAACACAACATCAACTTCTACCCTCGCAGGTACCCATTTATACTCCTGGGTAAAGAGAAGCAATTATAGTAAAGCATATTGCTCAAGGACACAAGTGTTATGACCGGGATTTGAACCCACACCCTGCTGTCTTAACCACCAGAACTTGAATTCGATGCACTAAACGACTCGGCCATGACACTCCCTGCAAGGTAACCCACTCATTTCAGTTTGAACCATTTCTGGTGATCCAAACGTGTGTGTTACCACCTTTAATATAATGCCCTTTTGGGAAATGCATTGCTGTTACAATAAACATCCCTACTCCCTCTGACTTTCATTGACCCCTTTTCCTGTTTTGACATGGTCAAAGGTCATTGCAGAAACTCACCTGAGTGTATGTTCATGTGATATTTCAGTTCGTTGGTATTTGAGAAGGCTTTGCCGCAGACATGACACTCGCAGGGTTTGTCTTTAATAGTGTGTGTCCGTCGGACGTGGCTGTCGTGAGCTGCATGAGAGGCGAATGCTTTCCCACAGTGCTTACCTGTACGGGGAATCAAATGAACATCATTATCCTACGGCGGATGACTGGGAACAAAGTCTTCTATAAACCCCTCGATAATTCACATCTTCTTGTTATTGTTATTGTAAGAAGAAGTCTGCATAACAGGTTGCTTCAAAGGCGCTCGAATGAGCACGCTGTGTTTATTCTAATGATACGGGCCATGGTCATCTCATATGCAAAGCCTTGACAGATATTTCTTCATTTTTTAAGGGAAATGTATGAGTTTTCTAAGTACGATTTAAAAACGGAATTGGTTCGCCAAAATGCACCGAACATTGATTCAAAGTATGTATAAACCAACAAATACAGCAGCTTCGTCAGCATTTGTAAATTCTTGATCGAGAGAGTGGAGGTTTGGTAAATGTGCTAGAACTGCCAACGATGTACCTTCACTTGATTCAAAGAGTAAACAAAGAGTGGCAGCAGTTATACAATCACTGCCATTTGTGTACCTTATCTTGATTTGAATTAAAATAGTAACTACACACAAGGAGCAGACATTTTCCATTACTGCTTCTGGTGAATATACCGTATGCAGATTCAAAGAGAGTACCTTGGAGCAGCAGACATACAAGCATTGCCAATGATATACCTTATCTTGGTTCAAAGAGCGTGAGCAAACCAGTACCAGCCGTTTTACAAGCCCTGCGAATGCTCCACTTCATTGCAATGCAAATGGAGTAACCAAGAAGTTGTTTAGACCGGAGTTACAAAATGCCCCGGTTTATTTTTATCCAGCGAGAAAGCCGCGAGAAAACAGCACAGGAATATTTGTTTTTGTGAAGACCTCCAACAGCTCATTATCTCAAACAGTGAGATGAATACGCCCCATGGTGGCTTCAACGCGCCTCATTACTTTCTTTTCTTGGGTGATATCTTACATTTAAATGGTTTCTCCCCTGAATGTTGCCGGATGTGAGTACGGAGAATGCTGGAGGCGGTGAACGCCTTGCTGCAGTAGACGCATTTATACGGTCTTTCTCCGCTGTGTACCCGCATGTGCTTGTTAAGGCTCGATGACTGTGGAGGGGGAAGAAGACAAGAAAACACGAATGTGGAAAATATATATGTCAAGTCTCTATTCCTAAACGTCGAGAGTTTATTATTAGATTCGATTTCCTCTCAAAATAGTAAGGGTGGTCACGTCTGCAATGTGTACGTCATAACATTTGACCTCATGGGATACTTGGTACTATAGTGTTAGACCGAGTATGTTTGGAAAGTTTTGAATGCAAATTGTTTACACATTTACCTTTTAATTTTAACTCATTGACGGCATTTGAGCATCATTTTTGTTTTAACAAATATTGCTTAAATGCTGGATAGACGCTGGATAGTAAAATTTTTGAAATGGCAAAGCGCGAGAGAAAAATTTATAAAGATGTGCCTCGTTGACCTCATGAATAAGATTTCAGTCTCACTGTTGTCAACGGATGTCAAAGAATTAACGTAATTCTGTATAAAAAAAATACATAACAACATCCACAGTTGAGGGTTTGTACGGGTGCATTCTACTAAACAGTGACTGGATCAATGCGCCAAGCCTGATCAATCTTTTGGAAATTTCAAATATTCCTGTAAATGACAGATTTGAGGATAATTTCTGGTTGTGCACGCCTATAAACACAATTTTAAAATGTCTGGGTCAGAATTGACCTTGATTTGGGTCCCGTGGGGTCTGACCCATTTCCAGGTCAGTTCGACCCGGTCAAAATGACGCAGAAATGGGTCAAACCGAGGCATCATTCCGAGTTAAAAATCCCATTATTGACCACTTTTCGGGTCAGCCTGACTCGGGAATGGGTCAGGCTGACTCGGGAATGGGTCGGGCCCCCATAGATCTGGAATCCGCGTCAACTCTGACCCGGGAGATGTTAGGATTCAGGCTGTTCGAATTGCTGCAATCTATATAGGGGTTGTCAAGCGCAATTTCCAAGACTTTGGCATTTAAAATGAAAACAATTCTCTTCACTATACAAATTTCGGGTCAGAATTAACCCGGTTTGCGGGTCCTACCGAACCATGCTGACCAGGAAACTGGTTTTAAAATGGGATTTTACCTCAAATTCTGCGTCAGTTTGACCTGCTTTGGAGTCATTTTGACAAAGAATCCGGGTCATACTGACCCAGAAATTGGTAAAACTGCAAGAGACCCGGAAGTTTTCAAAGTGCGGGATTGGTGCTAGTATGATCTTGATAATCAGTGAGCTTTCGGATTGAATGTAATATGTTTTTCTTATAGACCATTACTGTACTTCGTCTTTAAATTACTGTGGGGAAACTTTGGAGTCACACAGTTATCTTAATTGCTACGGTGAAACGGAAGCGGAATCAGCTCTCCCTGTCGATAAAGCTTCGCCCGGGGTCTGAGCGGTTGCCATCAAAAGCAAGAAATCAACTTAAGAACTAAATCATTTGATCAGAGCAATTTGTTCTGCGAGTATGTTCTATATCACTTCTCTTTGGGGGATATGACTCCGGAAAATTGCACGTCGATAAAGAACATATGGGATCGCATACGGTAGTAACGAGAAACCCGAGCCGGAGGGGAGTCAAAACTGTAATGAGATTGGGTGGGAGAAGTCATGCAACGAGTCCAGAGACAATTCCACGGCCGAGTGAGATCATACAAACCACGGCACCGGAGGAGGGTGCTACTCGCTCCAGAAAAGTCCATGGATATGCAGATTTACATCTTCCTCCTAAACGATGTGATTTTTATATTACTGAACAACTTATTATGTTTGTAGGAAATGTAGCATTACGAGCAATTTGCACTCTGTATTTTCTGGGAAATATCTGGAGCAAGCGCAGTGGCCGTGAAGCTATAAGCATGCAATCTGAGCTAAGCAAACTTGAAGCGTATTAACTCTTTGAAATAGAACAACGAACGTTGCGACACGAACAAACTTCGGACACTCGTGTAGACTAGATCCGACGTTTCGATCGTGCAGTCTTCATCGCTTTCTCTGTTTGCATTTGAATGAAACTTTATCGTTGTTAAGCACGATGTCGACCTTAATAGTTTATGTTTTGAGAACTATAACTTTAAAAATGAACACATTCGCCTCAAATTTAACGGTCATCGTCACATAAGTATAGTTTTTACTGAGTACCGCTATGGGTATGGTAATTTTACAATACAAATTATTGTAAAATTGCCATACCATCTGGTTTCACAAACTTACTTCCTCCAGCACTTAATTAAACCCTCTTGCTTACAAGAACACAGACCGGTTTAATCAATTCCAATGCATCATGTTTCTGAAGTGAGAGAACAAATCTCAGCACTCTAATTCGGGATTAATGGTCGAAGATGAATAAAGAAAAGGGGCAGACTGTACAGACGCCATTTCCTTCAATTGTTAATTTGTTCAAGTGCATACACGAGTGTTACACACGGTTTGGGTGACATTTTGATTGAATGACTGTTAACGACAAATCAGTGCGTTCTAACTGTAACATGAGCTATTCTTTCCAAAATGATGAAAGTCATATTCGCAGAAAGTATTGCTTTCAAAATTCTTGGAGTTTAGCCACAAACAGTACACGTAACATGTTTTGTTTGGGCTGGTGACCTATTTCTGGTCTGCTAAACCAACTTTCTGAATTTTGGTTCAGTAATGGATACATGGTTAGTGGGTTAACTGTAACTGCCTCTTCGCCAAATCCTCCGAAATCCTTACCCTGGTTCTGTCAGATAGTAGGGACAGATAGAGGAAATATTTTGGGATAATGCGTCTTCGATGATATCAGCATGAAATTTGGCGTACAGATAGTAATAGATTTGTCCTGTGAAAACAAAACAATAGGTCAAATCTGTATTGGTCCTATAGCCAAGCATCTATCTCATGACATACTCTGACTGTGGGCCAAATTACATGCTTGTATCATCAAATGAACAATCTCACACCCAAAGCAACCATGCTTTAGTATGGTACCATCAGGCATAGGTCCTAGCAATCTTTATCGGGAGTTAAAAGGGTTTGGGTGTTTCAGTTTACTGTAGAATTCTTATGGGAATAATGCAGGTCTCTGAATCATTGCACGGGTATACGGAGAGGATCGTTTCTGTTGGCTATTTCTGATGTTTGTTGCATATACTTACCTCAAGTCATAATAATTGTGTCAGCAATTGACATGTTTTCGGAGGGGTAGGGGAAGGGTGTGAGGGTCGGTTTGGGTGTCAGGGTGAGTTTCGGTAGGTTCTTGGGTAGGGCTTTTGGGGCTGGTTTCTAGAGTATAGGAGTGGGGGTCAGGAGATTTTCGGTAGGTTCTTGGGTATGGCTATTGGGGTTGGTTGCAAGGGTATATTATTGGGTGCCTTGATACGTTTCGGTTGGTGTTTGGTTAGGGCTATTAGGCCTATCTGTAGGTTCTTGAGTAGGGCTGTAGTGGTTGGTTGCAACAGTATGGTTTGATGTGAGGGCGGGGGTGTATACTGTTAGGGTAATTGGGAAAGGTGCTAGGGTTGGGAGTTTTTGGTGTGACTGTGAGGGTGAAGATTGGGGATTCGGTGTTTTGCTTTGGGAAACTTTCAGGTGGGTTGGGCTGAGGAACCTCCCGGTGCGGCCAGAAGAGGCATGGCCTATATATTTCCCACATACACCGACGGGATAACACAGTGACCGCATTATATTCTTCCTATTGATTAATGCTTGTACCAAAAAAACGAAGGCCGATATTTAGTTCTGCCATTTGAGAGTCAGCAATTATTTGGCGGCTTTCTACAATTTCTCTTTAGACAGATATAAACATACGTCATCATCTCCGAATTATGGCCGAACACTTTATTATTTATACAGACTTCGACTCCAATCCAGGAAAGACAAACATTGCAAGAAAGCCATAAATCTGGAAAGAAAATTGAAGGATTGTCCGGAATTTCCCGACGGGGGGTCAGAAGTAACACTTCTCCCCAGAATGGCCCGGGCCGTTCCGCTCCCAGGGGAGTGCAGCGACATACAGGACTCACGCCTAATAAACGAGTTCCATTATTTATGCAGCTGGGGCATGCGCACTGGAGAGGCAAGCGTCTTTTGGGCGCCAATTCTGCGTGGGACGATTGCCGAATGTTCCCTGTGTATGTTGACGGACGATGCTGTAGTGATAGATGTATATGCAGTTGCGGTAGGGACTCACCGAACAGCGTCCAGGGGTTTCGCTTTTTTTCTGTCTCTCTCTCTCTCTCTCTCGCAACAAACCCCACAGACATGGAAGAAACAAATCAGACACCGGGCTTCGTTAAATTGTCCCAACTGCGTGCATTATGCAACGAAACTTCATCTGCAAACTCATCTCGCAACTCTACACGCTTGGCTGCACTTCATATCACAGGGAAAAAATATGGCCAATAAGTGTATCTCTTTTGCGAGAAGTTTAATATAGATGCGGTGTCGCGCTGAAGCACTCGGGCCCCCCAGACGGCTAGCATTATGTCTACTGGGAACACGAATGGTGTCAATTTCGACACCCCTAGCTTGCGGTTAAAATAAAATAAGGTTACTGTTACTCAGATGAACTGGGGGGCAAAAAACAAATCATACGGCCGAGATTTTGGGGTACTACACTGGGGAATTTATCAAGACTATTTCGGCTTTCACAAGAGGGCTGTGCTCTACCCAGCAAGGACGGATTGAATGTTGCTGTGTTTTTTCTGAGCTCTGATTTAAAACGTCTAAAAGCGACTGACGCAGGATTGTTCATAGAGAATGTTACTGGATAACATGCAAGAAAGATGTCCTTGCATGCTCGGCGACCTTGACAAAGTGAAACGTGAAGTAACCATGTACAATGAATTAATGTTGCACTGCCTCATTAACGTCCAAACTACAAACGGGCCTGTCCCAACTTAAAATTGCAGCAAGGACAAGCTAAAACATTTTTTTTGGCACATGGGTGAACTCGAATTGGGCCCTGTCCCAACTACATGGTGACTTTACGTGAAATACCTAGATTTTTTATTTTGGAAAGTGGTGTCAGATTTTGTTCCCCCTTTTAAATATAACTTTCTGCTATTAAAATTCCTTTGCCCAGTAAAATTATGTCACTTAATATGTTAACTGCACACACAAAAGGAAAGCCTGATTTTTGGAGTGGAAACTAGCACAAAATGCACTTCGTGCAATGCTCACGGGAACAGGCTCGTGACCATGGGCAGCACGCCGTACCGAGGTGATCAAGCAAGGCATCCTTTTATTATTTGGCGAGATCGTACACCACTGGGAACGAGGTTGGAACGGGAATGAGTCCACAACGCATTAGGCTTAAGTCCGTGTTCCCGTCATATGTTGTGCGTACTGCGCAATCCTTTAATTGGAACAAGGGCCGAGCAATGCACATAATTTTTTACGGATGACGCAGTACGTCATACGGATACAATGCTTGGCATGAGGGATACATGGATTTCAAGTATTACATACAGAGCAAGAATCCAACCGCCCACATTACTAAGAATGGGCGGAGCAGATCATACAGTATCAGTTCATATTTTTAAACCAGCAAATCACAAAGTGTTTACCTCACTTTTAATAAGTCTATAAATGAATATTCTTCATTTTTGAGACAAAGTACAGGATTGGCCATTGAGGAAACAAAAAAGATGGGGTCAATCTTTACGCTCACTCACTATAAATTTCAAAACCAGAACCAATGCTGAAGAAAAAATACCTCTGCCTCCCATAATGTCAAAGTCGGGGGAATTATATTATCAAGGTTTTTCAAATCACCTTTAGCTTTTTGGATTGCCGAAACCAAAAACTCTTAAGTGAAGGAGTAACCTCAGGAATTATTCAGATGCAGAAACGTTACACTAAATACTGGCTCCCCGGTAAGTCAAAAGACAGGGGGAGGAGTGTTGGAAACCTCGCACTTAGCACTCAGACTGTCAGCAAGACATCTGGAAGCCTGCTACGAAAAAACCAGATGGCTCCACTTTATCAGAGGGTTGGATCTGGGTAGGTCTGTATGTCTGTACAATTTTGTGCACGAATTATGTGAGTGAAAACATTTCAGCCCCGCAAAAAAACTACATAGGTGTGGAACCTTATCCCCCTCTCAGAAATGTGGAATGGTCCAGTCTAGGATATCAAGAACCTTGACCTACCACGGGCATTGCGCTTTGGAGAAAGTAAAAATGTGCCATGACTAGTTTTACCAGCCCTCACCTCTCCAACTGATCATCCCTAATAAAGTATGCCAAGCGTGGAAATGTTGTTTTACTCTGATGCTATTCCACTTAAGGTTTAACGTAGCACTATTCAATTACCTGTGAAAAGCTTTTGCCGCAGGTGACGCACTTGTGCGGCCGGTGCTTCTGGTGAACGTGGAGAATGTGAATTCGCAAACGGTCCCTCTTTTCGAATGAACGGCTGCAAAGGTGACAGGGGAACTTCCGGTCACCTTTGTCCACGCAGCGGGTGTACTTGAGATGTTTGTCCCGGTAATCCTCGTAGGAGAAGACCTTCCCACATCGGTCACACTTGTAACCCTCTTTGTCTGGCAGAAGAGAAAATAATCAGAATATGAAACGACTGACAAGGGGACCTTTCCACCATTTGCTTTCCATTTTTCTTCCATGTTTGCTCTTATTTATAATGAGTTGTGTTCCCTTCTAGAGCACGACCACGGCAACGAATTATCAGTGTGATGTCATAAAGGACAGTATAGCGGCAGCACCCTCACAATGACAAATGTTAATGAAAAGATAACATGATAAAAAAGGAAAATTTTGGTAGCGAGACAATAATTGTGCTCATTATAAATTTCCGAAGGCCTTTGTAAACTTCTTACAGACTGTGACATTGGTTTCTCGGTATGACGTCCTACAGAGCCGCGCCCTCAAAAATAAACTTACTTATAACAAAACACTACACAGTTAATTTAAGCTTTAACTTTGAAGAAGAGACCGTTCGGTTTCAATTCTTCATGTGAACCTTTTGGTGGTTAGTGCTTGCTCTTCTATTTGTTTTGTGGTTAGTGTTTGTCTGTCAGTGTTTGTTTTGTGGTGAGTCTATACATTTTACTTGTTGTTATAGTGGGTTTAGCATAACCCATTGTCACCGGTTGAGAACTAACAAAATACATCCAGTGGTTTGACCCTGGAGGAAAAATTCATGGATGGACCAAGTACGTCTTAGCTTTGATTTTGTGTACAGAGCCGTGGACCCGTCGCTAAACAAACACTATAAACAAAGAAAAACATGAAATGTGTTGACAAACATGTTTGTTTATATACGAAGTGTGGAACTTAGAACAAAAGATGTCCACACAATGTAGGGACTTGAAAGTCTATGTGAACATACACATGTTCACACAGTGTTGTTGTTGTGGTGGTGGTGGTGGTGGTGGTGGTGGTGTTTTTTTGTTTTTTTTTACAGTTTTGAAGAATATTTGTTTGGTTAGTGCACAGAATGTCCACAGAGTGTATGCAACACCGAGTGTACTATGTGGATGTGGTGTCCTACCAATGTAACCAAGGACTGCATCAAAGGGAAATCATGTCCTCACAAAAGTCCTCGATTTACAGAGTCGATAAACGTGTGTGTGTGGTGTGTAGTGACATTCAAACCGAGGACTTACAAAAAAGGGACAATGGGTATGCGATTCGGGTCTCGTTTGTCAGGACAGAGAGTTGAATAAAAAGGGGGCCCACGATTGGAAGTCATTACACATGTGCGTGCCATTTGCTGTCCGTGTATTTAGAACTATATGTACAGAGGGCGTTGTTAAAAATGACTTCGGTTCTCGGTTCTTTGGTATACTTCCTTAGTAGGCAGTTGTGTACACAAACCAACGGATGCTGCTTCAAGAGAACAAAGATCACATTGTTATGCGGTGAAAAAAGTGGTTGTCGGACATGCAGTAATGCGTACTGTTTTCAACATAATATGCTTTTACTTATATTTTTTGCAAATGTTATATTTTTTCAACGATGCAAGCAAAGCCAATCTACCTCAAGTCTAGCCTTCTAACTCGACTTATTGCTAACTTAGTCATATCCTCAAATTTCTCATTCTTGAATCTCTCATTCGCTCGTGCATCACTTTAAGTGATGACACGTTTCTTAGCATCTGCTCCTTCTTCTTCCACCACACCCCCATTTCCACATTCATCTTTCTGTAACTCGCAATCGATGCCTCGGTTTCGAAGGTGAGCATATTCAGACGGATTCTGGTGAAGAATATATCAGGAGATCGTGTAATTCAATAAGTGTCCAATTGCACTTCCATTTAATAAATATCGGATTTATTCTACAATGTACGCGAAGACGGTACATTAACATCTAGCCGTGGAGAGATGCAGGCAGACCAGGAAGCGAGACCTGACGATAGAGAGCAGCGGCAAGGCCCCCGGGGTTCCTTCGATTTCTACAAGACGCAGCATTAAAACACTGTTTTTATTAACCGGGCCCTCGTTTTTCTAGCCGAAGTAGCACAGTATTGCACGAGGTGACGTGTCATGACGGTTGCTGTATATATGTCATGTTAATAATGCGAACAAAAGCCCTCGTTGGTCGACGCACCCGCTTTCATTAGTTGGGTCTGGCGGGTTTTTTCTCTGAAATCTCATCCGCACAATGATGAGAACGACAGCTTCTTGGCCACCAAAATGGTAAAACTTGTTTGTTGTCCCTTCTATTAAAAACAATTTTATTACTGGAAAACGGTAAGCCTTTTTGACATTGCAAGAGTCACCAATGTCTAGAAAATGTGTTGTTGTTGTTGTTTTTTTGCAAGGAAGTAATTATTTTGCTTTGCATTAACCAATTATTTCTTTGGTTTGCTCATGAAAAAAAAGAGTTAACATATTGTTTACATATTTCAGTTGACTTTTAGATAAACAAATAATTTCGCGCATCTTCGTTTATATTTTCGTATCCGACACAAACAGTAAAACCCTCT
>CM021539.1:4239330-4255089 GCA_010994315.2 Pisaster ochraceus | reverse complement strand
TGGTTTCTTTCCCTTCCTTTCACATTATGTAGAACCCGGTTCACATCCCGCGTCAGACCGATAGATTGCTATAAGGCTGGGTAACAAGTATTTTGTCGGGAGGAGAGGCGAGAATGATGCAACTGATCGTTGGTTTAATTTTGCAGGGGAAACCTAACCTAACCCCGCCCACAACCCTGGATCTGTCACTGAGGCAAAAATAATACTTGGCAGAGTTCGTATTTCTCGATGATGTGACAGACAAACTACAGTTGTCCCAATGTTTTCAGGCAAGTTGTTCGTGGTGTTTAAACAGACCGACGGCCATTGATCTCCTGAGAATGTTCACATGTTATAAGTTCTCTAGAGAATGACACGATGACGGTCGTAATAAATGCTCCAAATATTTGATATGTTATTAATGACTCTGACTCAGCTGAGGGTTAAGGTCTCCAATAAATAACACCCAGAGCTAATTTTGCAAGGTTTTCCAACTTCCATTTTGACGTATCCCCAAGAGGTTGTTACACTACAAATATCAAGCAACTACGGTTCGTTTGGGTTCCCACCAGAGACGAATCTGCAGAGCTGAAATGTGAATCATTGGTGTAAAGCTAACTATAGATAGTTCCCAATAGACGCCATCTTTTACGGGCAAATTGCATTTTGGCTTGCAGGCGCGTCAAGCACTCAAATTATTAACGCAGCCGCGCTGTTTACTGACCAATCATGCAATGAGTTCTACGAAATGTGTGCGTGCTGCACGCCGTTCTTACGCAAAACGCATGACTGTGTGTTCCAAATTGCCCGTAAAGATGGCCGACTTACGTCATATTGCAACCTATCTATGTAAGCATTTTCAACATCACTGATGCGAGAATGACATTGTTGTAGCACTGGTAAAAATAGGTACCAGTACGACTCCCCGTACCCTCGGTGACTATTGTAGTGGTTAAGAACAGGGTTCAATTTCATAGAGCTAGCTGCTTAAGCAGCAGGTGCTTGATATTTTTCTACTAAGCAAAACTGAGAAGGATACCAGTCACAGGTGACACATGGGGAATGTTATGCTGGTTGGTAACCTTGTCCTGGTATGCATAATGTTGTAAATATGCTGAGCTACCCTTTGTGCCTCAGCAGCTCTATGGAATTGGGCCCTTGGCCCTTTATAGAGCTGCTTAAGCACAAAAAGCAACTAAGCACAAAACACTTATACTTACCAGATTTAGGTCACCAGCCAAATCAATATGTCGTGGGTACCGTAAGTGATATCCTGCTCATTTTTGCTGAGCAGAAATTTGTTTGAGCAATATTTGCTGCCTATTGGACCCTGCTCTGGAATGCAGAAGGTTTGGGATTTGAATCCTATTCGCGGCACACGTGTATTTCGCCCCCATGATCTGGAAAGTACATTGCTTAATATGGCAACGTTATTTGGAGTATTTTTTTTGACTCTGTGCTTATACGAGAGCCTTGGGATGATTTTGCAAGGGTCTCAAAATAGAATCGAAATTCAAGTGTTATGCAACGGTAGTCTTTAAGAGACAGTATAGCAATTGGTTTTGAAGGAGCACAACATGCAAAATCATTATAACGGTTTCATGTTTAAAAACGAAATTTGCACGTGTTTACTGCTATTCGTTATCTTGCATTGTGACATTCTAACATATACATGTAATACTTGTTTTCAAAGACAGGTGTCAGCATTTCCAGCGTAATGTTATTCTTTTAAAGACTGATACCAAAACTAATTCATAAAATACATTGCTTAGAGGAGACCTCTACTTGATTCGACCTTTTTTATCGCATGGAAACGGAAAGGGAAAAAAAGGTGTAAGAACTCACAAAAGTCGGTATTTGGAAAAGTTGTGCTCTAATACGTGTTCAAGGCTTCAGTTCCTTGGGCCCTATAAGGTCTACGGTTCTATTCCTGCCTGAGCAATGCATTCAGCGGGAGTTTGGAGCCACACATTGCAAACTTTGTTGGTTACTATAGGAGAAAATGTTTTACGGAGTTTTGTCATAATCTTCATAACAGTCTTCTTACTTACCGTTGAACATCAAAACCACCGCAACCACCGCTAGGACAACCAAGACTCCAGCACATAGTACCACGGGTTTGGTGTGACTTTGATTCCGTAAGGATACCACTAGGGTCTTGTGTCCGGGGAGCCAAGGAGAACCATTAGCTAACGGGCTCTGCTGCGCATAAATCACCTCCTCCCCATCAATACTGGGCTTAGGGGGAGGGACGGGGACGAGGTAGTTATTGTACAGCTCCGTCTCCGGCATCCTCCAAGACTGCTTTCCCAAATAATCCTGGATGCAGTGATGTTTCGATCTTCAGGAAAGAGGAAACGAGAAAAAATCAATATGACACAGATACCTCAAAACATCAGAAGTAGGTCTTATAATTTTCTTTGGAATGATTGGAAGTGACAGCGAGACAACAGTTCGTACGGGTGGGCACTGAGCGCCTTTCTCGCCAAATGCTAATTGGGTTGTTACCCCGAATTGGTCATGCACATGTATATCAAATATCACCATGGCAACTGATTCAGACTATTTTGGAGCCCAGCTTGAAGTTGCGCTGTCAGTGCTAATGAGTAACGGGTGATGCTTGTCAGTTGACGTATACTTTATTGGAAGCTGTAGCTGACTTGAATTTGCATAGCCTATCACATCGTGGCTTGTCTGTGTACGATTTGTAATTAAATAATCTTTAAGGCGAATCAGTCTGAAGGCCGTCTTGAATAATGGTGTTTAAACACAAAAAGGAGCTGGGCCTGTTGGTATTTTTCAATTGTCTGCAGTATTATTCAATGCTATATATTGTCATAAGAAAATGGTTTAAGCCTAATCTTATGTCATTTTCTTTCCATTTTCTTTTTATTCCAGCTGCCTTTTATACAATGCCGGTCTATGCCCTTGATATACCATGCGTATATTGTTTTTGTCTTTACGCCAAATGCGTTATGCACGCATCAGTTAATCAGCCCCATCCATAGCACCTTTTACAGCAGAGTTCGGTCATATTGTTAAAGCTGTTGAACAGAAAATGGTGCTTATCAAATTGTTCTGCTTTAGCGAAGAAATTACTAGAAAAAAAACCCCAGTCCCAAGCAATACAATCCTAATATTTTGACTGGCAACCTGTTACTGCGAATCAACCAACATTGTCTGCGCTGGGCAAATTTTCATCACAAGCAGCTTCACGAAAATTGGACCCACAACTCTTGATTCTATTTACTTAATGATTTCCACAACATCTATATGAACATGACTGTTAAACATGAATTAATTGTAATTTGACGATAATAAGAAAAATTTTAAAAATATTAATTTGCTTTACACAGTAATAAAGCAACTACGTTTTTCTAACATTGTTTGATCGGCGTTTAATAGATAAACACAAATTCACGTTAAAATACTTGTTGTTCATTCTTTTGCCTCATTCGGCCTTGTTCTTCTGTCATTTAAATAACTATAACAAAACGGAAGCTAGAAAGGCACTAGTCCGAATCCGAGATTCAGTATTCATCGATTAGCATAGAATGCGCATGACAATAATATTTGTCATATAGCGTGATTCATCTCTATACAATACTATGCCGAGGTTGAAATGGTACCTTTGTGGTGAATCTTTGTATACCGTGATGCGAACAGAGTTGTGGAAAGTACAGGATTTGATTTTGGAAGAGCACATTCATTCAAACAATCCAGTTTGTCATAAACATTAATCTTCAAACTGTTAACTTTTCAAAGTTTGAAGTGGGACGGTACATTTACTTCACCCCTGATCAAGCTTTATATCGAGATAATTACGAGGTATCTTGAGGACACCTCCATACTTACCCAGTTACATAAAGCAATTAGTTTTAAGATTATAAAACGAAAAAAAAAAACCTTTTCAAAATTAAACCAACGACACTAGTATAATCCTTAATCTTTGCAAGATTAAGTACGCCATTGGAAAAAGGGCATATTTTGTTATTATCAATGACAATATTCGTCAGATTTGGACTTTCAAACCAGAAGATTGTCAACTTGTAAGCCCTATAAAAAATAGAGTTGTAAATCAAACTTAAAACGAGCAGCATTATGAGCTTTTAAAAAATATTGTTTTGTGTTCAGTTTCACCCTGCAAATGCGCAGAGATCTCAGCGTTTATATTCACCTATAAAGACCATTCCCCCCCAAAAAGGTACACGTCTAAAGGCTTAATTCACATAAACAAAAGAAACCTATGCAATTAAAGAACCGTTGAGTTTAATGAAATAGTAAACGTGTACAGGACAGATTAGCACGCACTGAACTGTGCATAAATGAATAACACGACTGAAGCATCCTTACCTTTAGCGTTGCCTGCAATCGAAGTGAAGATTGTTCACCAAACACTTATATCCCAACTTCAGATGATGAATTTGCGCTTGAAATCTACGTCCGATTGTCACATGCTATGGATTTCCCGTCTGTATCCCGTGCATTACAATAAAGGTTGCTTCGCCGGCGGTGTTGTGATCGAGGTGTCCCTGGCCGTTGGTTCGGAGTGTTTTGGGCGCTAGACAACCTTGTAATTCACGCATTTAAAATAATATACTTTAATGGCAATCGAGCTCAGAGATTATGCTGGAGAGTTCATTTCCCGTGGACGGAGATCGTGTATCCCCCAGCAGAAGCGACTTCCGGTACTTACATTCATGTCCCTATGCAGTGATTTATGATTACCATTAAAAATAATATAACAACCATTAAAAATAATCAAGTCTCTAAGAACGGCTTCCCTGTTTCGGATGCTCTTTTTTGTTATCAAGGTTACTTGATGGACCCGAACGCAATGCCAACGCCAGAGTTTGACAAAATAGCCAACAATTCTTCACAGTTAAAGGTGAACCAGTCACACAGGTATTGAGCCTGGTGTGCAATTTCCATGAACTCAAGTTTATGGTCTAGTTTGTCACCTTACTGTTTTTCATTAATTGAAGTGAACATAAAATGATACATCGCGTGTGAGCAGTCCCACGGTAAAAAGAAAGAAAAAACACCTGTAAACTCGATGCTGTAAGACTAAGAGTTTCCTTGTTTCATTTAACTATCTGAATACCACCTGTCATCGGTTGTCAATAAATGGTCCAGGTTTTGGAGAAGCTACGATTTCCATTGTAATAGAGCAGCCTCGGCGGTACTTCGGTACTCTCGGTGATATAAAACGCGATATTATCTATCCTATCACCATTCAAGAATGCTGGTTTTATATTGGCGAAATGCTTAGTCTTCACGATCAAAATGCAAGTGTACAGGTTTACTTTGTTCTATCCATTTGGATGTTATACTCGCATTCCGTGCAACCGCGCACCGGCGGATATACCGAACCGGTAGTCCATACAGGCATAGCTTATTTGGGTCACCTAAAAATTGATTTCCAATCTCACCCAATGGAAAATGATCACGCGGTCCCCATGTCGACTTCATGACAAGTGGTTGAGAACGACGCAGAGTAGACTGTGGACTTCTGCGGCTGGATTCCAGTCGATATCAAGTCATTACTGTCTATGTCTGACACATTAGTAGGCGGCCGTTTGTCATTATTTCTCAAGATCGAATATATAACGGAGCCATTGGATTGAATATAAAAGTCATTAAAATTCCCACCGGCTATACAATTCCACACTTGACGGGTAACATATTAAGCGCCAGTAATGTAAAAGATCAGATTTGGAAGCGGTTGTCAACCGTCAACCCAAGTTACAAGCGGTGCAATGTTCAAAAAGCATGATCCCGTACAAAGCAAAGAAGATAACAGCTACTGCCTGGCTTAAACACATTGGCAAAGGCTAACTGGGCCTACAGCATTTTCAAAACCTAGTTTTTTTTTAAGTGTCAGATGAGAGTTTCACAAGCACGTGTGAACCATGAATACCGGAACAAGTACCAATAATCCGGGTTGATGTATCAATGAAATTTCCATAAGTATGAAATTATAGCAATATTGTTACCTATGTTTTTGTTTCCAAAGGTGGCATGGCATGCATGTAGCAGCTATCGCAAGTTGGTCTCTAATGTATCACATCAAGCTATAAGACGATCGTGATAAAACAATTGATGTAAAAGGGCTACATACGGCTATCTAAATTTTTAAAACAAGTTATTATCTCTCTCCAATAAATTAGGGAACTTTTTATTTCACTCTGCAATATATCCTATATATGTATCTCCAAATATCGCTTTTTATGGTTTTGGGGTCCCCACCCCAATTTAATGTTCATGTCTGATGGCCTTTGGTTCAATAACTATAACACATAGGCGCCTTATTACTGGCTATGTATAGTGCAATGTATAGTTCAATGAGGTATTTGGTGATTATAGTGTCCTCTCCCAGTGATAAATTGAGTCTTAATTTGAAAATTTCATGGCTCATAATGCGTTATCATTCTGGTACAATTATCAACCACACTGAAGAGGTGCTTCCACTCAAAGTGTCCTCTAATCGACTATGCAAGGTGACAAACGATCGTCTGCCAATTTGTTATGTTTCATACACGAACGGTGCTATTGTTAAACACTATTCGCTAAAATATTTAGAGGATGTAGTCACATTTAGAGGAAAGTTTTTGTGAAAGTTTTTGTGAAAGCAAGGGGATTTGCCAAACGCAATGTGATCTTTGAATGTTCTAGTCCCAATTAAATTAAAATCAAGCCTGGAAAGACAAAAGCTGAAATTTGAATCTCATCTGAGGTTTAGAAGTCTATTGCAACGTGTGTGTTTTTTTCAGCAAAAGACTCTTGCAACCAGTATCTTGTATCCTGGTCATTGTAAAAATTGTATTTAGGTATATCCATCATGTCTTTATAGCATTGACCAGGATACACTGAGACAACATTGTATCGCCCATTTTGTCCTTAAGGCATAATTCCAGACAACAAAAATGCAAATCCCCTATTCTCTTTAGCAGTCACGAAACGGTGAGCCAGTATCTACCAGGGCGGAAGGAAGTCAAAAGTTAAGGAGGCTGGATTATTTTGAGGGGATTTTACATGAAAAACGAAGAAGGGAAAAAAAAAAAAAAAAAACCCAAACCAAACCAAACCAAAACATAAGTATATATATAGATAAAAATGAATAAAACCGGAATAATAGGTCCTAGTTCCGTTTTGTGGTCGACTTAAAAATCTCTTTTGCATGTTTATGACCACATTCATTTGAAAATGGTCCATAAACATTTTTGAAAATGGTAAGAAGGAAAAAAGAAAGAAAGATGTGTTCTGCCTTGTCTAAAAAGCTTACAATAGACCTTTTGCATTGACGTCATCCAGCCGCCATCTTAGAGGTAAAATGGTGACGAAACAATCGAAAAGCACAGATTTGTACGCACGGCGCACAGGATTGGCCAATGAACAACCTCCTTTTGACCTCTAGGCGAGGGCGCCCTACTAAAATGACGTCATGTGCATAAGGTCTATAGGTTTAGAGTTGATACTGTGAGAGATCACTCCTTCCAAAAGCAGTTACTTGAAAAGAAAGTTTTTTGAATAAGTTTACTTCATACTATTGAAGGAGACTTGAATACAGTAATACCATTTCCAATGAATAATTGTAGCCCTTCCTATTTACATGTAATTGTTGCGTGGACAATACATATTTTTTAATGTTAAAAGCCTCAGTTCCTTGGCAATTGAACTGTGTTTGTATATGGATGCCTGGATCGTCCAGCGAAGATGAAGAGGCAAGAGACAAGTGTTTCAGAAACTCTCGCCTGCAGATAAATTGCAAGGACCAGGTGACACTACTTGAGATATACAAGATGACGGCTACAGTGTAATAAGCCGAGAACGTGTGTGCAGTCCCGGAGTGAGGCCGAGTGTGGGCCGACGCGGCTATACGTCCAGGTACATAAGGTTCGTTGCGCTGCTGGGCAACCCATAATTTACTCTCAAGTGTTGGACATTCAAAAGGTGTACCCGGGAAGACGGAACTTATGTACAGATAACCATGCAGGGTCACAATCGAGGTCTTACAAATTAACTTCCTAGATCTACACTCGGGTTAAACAAGTGAAAACTACGGACCAGATCCGGATCAGAGACAATTTAGTGGTCAGAAGTCAGAATGCATGTTTTCTTACTCTCATATGAGCTGGTACTGACTGCGAATCAAGTTAAACCAGAATACGTTCTGGCTACCAAGATTATTGGTCCAGGAAATTTCAGACCTGGGTCCTAATTGGTGTTAGGAACTGTCTTTACTGATGTATAAAACAACAACTTATCTGTTTTATGCAAAACATTTCAACATCAGTTTAATTATGAATTGATTTGCATCGTCCTTCCTACGTGTTATGGAAACGCCCCTGGTCAGCAGAATCACTGTTGAAGCAACAATGATAACGCATGCGTGACATTTGTTGCTACTAAAATTTCATAGCATATACGACGTTGAAGAATTCAGTTAAATATAAAATATATAATCAATTATCCACTTTAGTCTGTGAAAGGTTTTGGCATATATTATTCACATATTTGCTCGCATCCCACAAAATGAATATCAAAAAGTATAGAATCACGCGAGGAATTGAACACGCAAGTACAAAATGCGCCATTCGTTACCGTCGTGTACTGAAACAATATCCCAGCATACGTTTTACTAAAACGAACGGACTTACCTCTAAATGAATGACTGCGAGAAATCGTTTCTGGCGCACTTCAAGCAGAAATTTGTATTTATTGACATTTCCCGTGCAAGAGCAGTTCAACAAACATGCCACTTATGCCAACTTGTGAAAACGAAACACCAAAATCAGAAACCCGGAAAGGGAAAAAATACTTTCCTGCGATATTTCACAGGGTCGTTGAAATGTCAGAATGTAAACACATTAATAACGTCCCCCAGGATTTATATCAATAACTCTGCCCTTGTGAAAATATTAAACCGGGGTATAGGGTAGAAGATGAAAAATGGAGTTGGCCTAACTCAAAACGTGCCTCTCCATCGGAAACATGCGTGCTGCGAACGAGGTAAAAAAATAGACGGCATGGCCTTCGGTATAGGATAAAAATGAATAAATAATGCAGGGAAAATGGAAATGTTACAACAGTTACACAATTATCACAGTTTGATGCAAGTGCTCACAGCACCGAATACATATTTTACATGTTAATTGTGAAAACAGCCAACTGCAATTTGTTTTTTCGACGGTGCACCCCCTAGCGGGCTAATAGGTGTTGTATGCGCCTTTTTTTTCAACGTGGACGAGGTTACGCTAAGCTGGAGCCTTCGCAATGATGCAATAAACGCCCAATAAGCTTTTCCCAAGTAAAATCAAAATTAATTGGTAGAGTTGAAGGTCTCTTTCGTATTAGATGTGGGCCCTAAGTATGAAACATTGATTTTATTATTATCAGGCCTATTATTATTGTTTTCTTCTTTTTAATACTTGGTCATCGATAGACTATCTACAGCGTTTCAAATTGGAGAAATGAAGACAAAAACGGAACAAAAACTAATCATTTCGAAAGCAGATTGCGGAAAATAATCAGAAACGTGTTATGTTTCAACGCCAGGGCTGGCAAGGCATCCGGCGCATACACCACGTAACTATCACATAAATCATTTCTATTTGGAAGGGTACATTAATTCCCAGCTGTTAGTTTTCAATAAACACAATATACAACAACCGAACGGGGAACATTTCAACTCACGTGGTCACGTTAAAACAGCGAAAAAACGGTATATGCCTTTGCATAATTGTTTTAAGTTCATATCGGGCTTATTATGATTGCGTCAAATAAAATAATAAATACGGCGATTTTTGAGTCCTTCAAATGCTCTTTTTTAATATAAACTTGTATATACCGGAATATTTGTTCTGGTATGAACTTTATTATCAGCGAGCTTTCAGATTGAAACTAATCAAGATTTTTTTTAAATAATAATAACCAGAAAGGTTGTACTTTGTCTCCAAGTATATACTTAGTCGGACAACCTCATGAAATTGGTAATTTCATATATTTTCTTTGTAGTGCACGAATTTCAACGCAAGACGATTTGTATTTTATGTCCTCGTACATTAACAGAAACGGTCCAAATTGTTTGATCAACCGTTCGTTTAGATGTACCGGGGTAACGTCTTAACAACATTTTATTCAGACTTTAATTCTAATGGGTTTTTTTAATCTAAAAAACATTAAGAATTAAGTTTATGAATTTACACAGAGACATTTCGTCAAATACTTGACAAACGGTTAAAGCAAAGAGTACATACGATATGTCCGTCGCTTATAGCCATCACGGATAATTAAAACTGATGGCTCTGATGAAACAGTGTACGTGATGTGGTTCGGCAATTAAGCTTTTAAGAAAAACAGTAAAGGTCCAACAAACAAACGATATCGGGTCGAAATGCCAACTCCTAAATTAATTTTAAAAGTTAATGTTTGATCAAGAAACTGGACCCGTAAATGTATGTAACTGCAATAACGCACTGGTAAAGTGATGGTGAACGATGCAATAACGCTGAAATGTCTTAACCGTTAGTTGGAAAATGGTACTGCATGACTAATAAGACGACGTAAGCTGCCTGAAGGCAAGCCACTTCGCCTCCCTGGGCAGTAAGGATTTTAAGAAGTGTTCATTGCAAACGATTTGAAATTCACATTTACATAAGCCTTTAAATGGTACATTATTCAAATAATCCAAATGTCACGCAAAATAAGTTTTAAATGCTGCTGTATAATTTTGAACGCTGCGGTTGGATGTTTTTTTCCAAGTGGTAACTTGTTTTGTTCAGCCAGACATATTTTTTTATTCTGAATTCCTGATTTGTTTTCTGCATCTTTTACTTTCCTTGGGTTTTGAGGAAATGTTTGCGAAATCGAATATGCAATAATTTTCCCTGAACCAACCTTTCACCAAATAGTCAACTTAGGGTGAATTAGATAATTTATACGTTCGAACTTCGCCTGTGTTGTATTTAATGTGTTGCTTTTAAATAGGCCTAAATGTAATTTAGAAGCAATTTGTTTGTTAGTTTAAGCAACGTTTTGATCAACAAAACGTAGTATTCTTTACATTTACAGTGAGCTTGAGTTAAATTCTCTCCTCATGAAAACTGTTTTTTTTTTATGGGGGTGTTTGTTTCGTTGTTGGTCTTGCAAACTAAACATAATTTTTGAAAGACGAAAATGCGGACTGAAAACCACTGCTACTGGAACTAAACAACTGGTTCTTTAGATGACGAGCTCCTCTTCGGTCGTTTAAGACGATCATTCCTCAAAAATCTTTGTATTCGGTTAATTTGACTAGCAATGTCTAATGTGGTATCACTCACGTCACCGTCGTCGTCGTCTGAGAAGAGAAGTGGCTCACGATCCTCTGCGGGTCGTTTCGATCCAATATCCGGCGACTTCGTGGTCAATGACTGGGTTGGATTCGGTCGAGTTGTCCCCGGGTCGCCAATACTCTGTAATTAGAATTTGTACAAACCGATTGTCTGGGAGAAATAACCGTTTTTGTATGGTTGGTTGGTAGTGGTTGTTGGTGATTAATTGAAAACTAACTTTTTGTTCCTTCACCCATAGAAACGGGGATTGGGGCAGAGCTAGTCCTCTTTTTTCTGAAACAGTACTATATTTCTCAAAAAAGGCCAAATGTCTTATGGATGGTTTTATTTTGTATTATCGACATGGACAAACAGTTTTTAAACATACGAATGTTGGCTTGCAAGCTTTCTCGGGCGCTATTTTATGCGCAACGCAGTCAGTACATACCAGTAGGCGAGATAAAAATCTATTCGTACACACAACCGCACGGATCTGGTTTGTGGGTCCTGCTATTGTTGCTCCATTATTCCCTTTTCTAAAAAATTCTCTTGTGGGGTCCAGGTCACGAACAAAGAATTCTCCTGTGGGGTCCATAGTTCTGAAACAGTATTATATTTCTATAAAAAATCCAAATGTCTTATGGAAGGTTTTATTTTGGAAGAGTTCATTCACTTGATGGGGGAAATGAGTAGAGGATTCATTCTGTACTGCACTTACACAATCTCCTTCCTGTGTAACCAGTAGCAAATGCTATCGGCGGGAAATTCTCACTCCAGTTTTACATAAAAACCATTAAACTAATTTGCTATTCCTTTACTACCACTAATTATTCAGTTAATTTTTTTCATCAAAATTGCTTCTCCCACTTGTATGGGTAGACTGGACTTATTGAATACATCATTAGGGGGGGGGGCTGTGGTTACTCATTATCCTCCATACGAATGTGTGCCCTGTACTCTGTTACAGGTCAAATGACTAGTTAATTGACGTGCACCTTTGAAATTGCTCTCAGGCGTAGTTGTCTGTGTGTGGGCTGGTTCATCTTAATTTCGAAGTCTCCCATTTCTTTGGGTCGATCAAGTAGGCTCATCCTGGGATCCTGTAGAGCACCGACCAGGGTAACTCCAGCCAGAGTTACCATTATATTTATGTCAAAATGATTGAACCAGGAAAATAACAGCTTTGGGATAAAGAGGAAAGGTTGAGGAGCAATCGCTCGTCACCCTGGGGAGTCTTTGGGGTGAGGTTTCAGCCTCAGAGCTACCTTTAACATTACCTTGTGTAGCGGGTGACTCGGCCCTTAAGTAGCAATTTGCAGTCAATGCAGAGGTGTGGAGAGGACACGGTTCTGACGATACCCACTTTACTCAACATGTTATGCATGCAGTGGAAAGCTTCTGAACCTACGCAATGCCCCATTTTCTTGACTTGGCTCTCGAGGCATGCATTTTAAATTGAATAGTTCCTCAATTCAGAAAAGCTAACAAGATTATTGCTTTGACTCTTTGTTATGTTCATCAAACTACTGCTGGTCAATGTTGCTTCTAAACGAGCTCTGATTTATTTAGGGTTTTTGTAATGGATACATATTAATTACCTTGCATGACAAATTGCAAACAAGTTTATTTCGGGTTTTTTAATACTAGATACAAATGATTTCAATATTTTCGGCAACATGAGAAAAACATAACTAGCTTGAATAGTATGTTTGTGGAGTTCAGGAAATTCTCTTAACATTTGAAACGAAGCATTTTATCATTGGCTTTTTCCCCTTTTTCAAAAAATCTGTTTCTAAGAGATTATACAAAGCATCTCTAGATAAGGTTTGTTTGTGGTGGATCTAAGATATAAAGCTGTTATAAAGAGGAAACCGAGAGGGTGCAAATAGCCAGGAAAGTTTTGATCCACCGAAAATCCTCTTTTCTTTCTTCCCTCCTATTATCACCCTCATTCGGCTGTGAAAACATATTAAAAGAATAAAACTAATGCTCCTTGACTTACCACTTGCTCAGTGTTTGGTTCAGAGTCGAACTCTTCTGCAAAGTTTGGCCACTCTTGACTGTTCTCTTTGGCTTTAGTTTGAGGTAGCTTTTCGGGAACATTCTGGCTATCTTGGTATTTTCTCAGCAATGAAGTTTCTTTGACATGACATGCTTTTTCAGCTGGAAGGTTCCCAACCTTTCCTATCCCATGAGGTGAGGGTGGCAGGTTAAGGCAAGAAGCAGGCTTGACAGTGACTCCATGCCTGGACTTGGTCAGTAGTGAAAAGCCAGGCAACACATACGTTGACTTTGGTGTAATCCTCGCAGAAGTGTTCCCACCACTTAGTGTGGAGGAGACCTTTGCTTTAGCTGACGACACCAGACTGTGGGGAGCATGACTGGCTTCGTTTATCAGACCGAGAGAGTAACTGCCTGAAAGACTCTGTCGTCTAGCTGATTTATTGCAATCTATAGCTACTGTATTTCTTGTAGATGATTCAAGTATTGTAGGCAACCAATTGGTCCTTTTGGTGTTTTCACTCAACTTTTCTTGGTCAGTATTGTTGTTCTTGGTACTAAGAGGATTACTTCTAAGCTGAATCGAAGCCAGCTGCATTCCATCTGAGTCAAGTTCCTTGGAGTCAAGCTGAGACATATTTGGGATTGGTAGACACATTTTCTCATGAGGTGCAAGGTGATTGGTAATGCTGGCTTGAGGGTATGCCTCTAGGCAATCATTTTTCAGACTACTTTCAGCTGAGGCATTCTGAGTGCAAGTATCTTTCAGGCAACCTTTAATGACAGTAGTCTCCTCTGCAACTTTACTGTTGTTGTCTTTTGGTGGAATGCTTCCAATATTGAAAGGAACTGCCTTGGTATTAGATTTCCCTATGCTTAGTTGGTCACCAGCCCCTTGTAATGCAACTTGCTTGAGAAACTTCTCTGAGATATCAGCAACATTGAAGCACTGTTTTTCACTTTTGTTGATGCCTCCAAGCGTGGTTACAGTCTCATCAACAGCCTCCTGCTCTGCAACTTCGATAGGCTTCTCTTCTTCAGGGTGATGTAAGACCTCCTTGGAATTCAATGGCAAAGTGCTCTGCATTTGTGCGCCTTCCAGATTGACAAATGAATGTTTTACAGGCTGCAGAATGACATCCTCCTTTGGCTGTCGAAGAACCACATCAGCTGTTCCTTTACTTGAGACCTCCCTGTCCTGTACCAGGATTTCTGTTTCACTAGCAGCTGCCAATGTGCTACCCACACCTTTTTTTGTTGTAACCGTTATTGATGACGTGGACTCAGCATCCTTTTCACTTATGACGCTACAATTAGCCGATTCTCCAGCTTGACAAACCATCAAAGATTCCTGCAGTTGAGCTCCACTTTGCTCACCTGCAGGCTCACAATGGATAACCATGCTTTCAACTCGGTCAGGGCAACCTTGGACTTGACAGAGACCATTTGCAGTTGTCTTAGATTCAACTTGCTTACTTTCTTTAAAACAAATTAACTTTTCGGTGGCAATTATATTAGGTCCCTCGGTTCTTTGTTTGAATGTTGTGTCATCCTTGTAACCTTCCTTTGGATTATCCACCTCATTGTTAGGGTCATTTGCTTCTTGGACCGAGTTGTTCTGTTCCGTAGATGTCAAAACTTGGGGTACTTTTTCTTGTGACACAGACTCTGTATTGGTGCTTTTGTTTAACTTCTGGGGCATGTTCCACTCTCTTTCCTCATTTGAAGCTACTTGTTTCTGGAATTGATTGACCAACAGTTTATGTTTATTATGCATCAATAAAAAGTAACTATTTCAATATGAATTTCTTAATTTGCTATAACATTAAATCCACACACAAAGGATCCAACTCAGACCAGGTTATATCAACACATTAATCACTATATAAGTCTTTCATCTTAAATTTTTCTATGTACAAAAATTATTGCACTGCAAACAGTTAACCATCAAAATGGATGAAATTTAGATACAAAGTGAGAAAAAAAAGGGGCTTAGATTACAAATCTTTTGTAAAATGGTGCACGATTTTTTTTTCTTTTTTCCCACTCAAAGTTTAGTTCAGCAGGACCAGGTTGCTCTCCTAAATGCCATTGAGTAAAAGTGTTCTCTGACTGGTTCACTGCAACGTAACGCTTGGCATCTAAATTTGTTAAGAACATGCCACTTTTGCCTAGCACTGCTAAAGCATCGCCTCCATATCTTTAGTAATTGTTAACAAGAGGTTCACCAATTGTGCTATCTTTTGTACACACTCTCTTTGATATAATAATACCTTCAGATCTTCTACTTCTTCAATCAAGTCATTGTTTTTCTTTGACCAACTGCTGTTCAGCTCCTTGAGGTGTTCACGGTCCTTGACAACTGCTTGGTTGTCGTCTTCTTTAGCTCTCAACTTTATTTTGAAAGACTCCTCCTGCGACAGTAAACATTAGAGAAATTTTAAACCTGGTACAGTTTTGAGGA
>CM021539.1:4207128-4217923 GCA_010994315.2 Pisaster ochraceus | reverse complement strand
TTTTTGCAACTCTGTATGATAAAAAGGTAAGACGTTTTGGATCTCAGATGTCGACACAAATAATAGGTGGCAAGAGGTGTATTTGTTTCTTTTACTGTGAGAGCAGTTTCTGAGGGCTTCAGTATTTTTATTTGCCATTTGTTTGGTTTGTCCGATGGCGAAGCCAGAGAAAACGCTGGGGAAGTCTCCCCTGTTTCTATAAGGACCAAACCGCAAGGTACTTTCGAAGGCTCATAATGCGGCACTTTGTTTCCCACAGGTTTCGTTGACAGACTCTTGATGGGTTTCTCGTCCATCAACAACGGCGCCAAGATTCTGAGCACCAAGGAGCCTGCAGGAAGTCTAGGCGCACTGAATGGTATTCGCGTCGTCAGTATGTTCTGGATCATTCTAGGACACACAATACAGTTTCAACTTAACTACATAGGTAAGCCAGCCCGGCTATAGAGAAGGCGATTTAGGGTTAGGTCGTTCCGACAATTTGCCTTAACTTCAAACTTTGATTTCTTCATGAGGCTCAATAGTTATTTTTTTCCGACGTCTGGTGGTAGAGGAGATCTGTTTAGTAAGAAGTTTTGCTCCAAACGCGGAGAAAACTTATGTGCCTTTTCAAGACAAAACAAACAAACAAACCCGAAGTACTCCATTTTGCGTAGATTTAACTTATTTTTAGTAACATGTTCTTTTTATCAGAAAACCCCCAGTACCCGCTGCTAGAAGTTGTTCCCACCTTCATGTTTTCAATTATTCTCAACGCCACAGTAGCCGTGGACACATTCTTCATGCTCAGGTTAGCATCAACACTTTCACATGTTTGTTTACTTGTTAAATGAAAATCGGCAAATACCAGGCTAGTCGGTCACTCATCAAGGTGAGGGCTAAACAAGAAGAAGAAGAAGAAAAAAAAAGCAGTTAAGGGAGAGAAGATCAACGTTAAACTCTGGAACTATATATTAGAAAGTATAGGGACCCAAATACAAGAAGGAAGTTCCAAATTGTATAGCAGATTAAAAGAGTAAAGGATTAGAAGAACATTTGGCAGTGCTGGCCTTTAGAACAGACAACCTATCAGCGAAAGAGTTAGACAAAAAAACTGCGAGTGTGCAGCCCTTGGGCACAAGACATGCAATCAGGCCTACCTCAGACCAAAACGTATACAGAAATGACAGAAACGTCCAACAAAAAGAGGTTCTAGAAGTGATGTCAAGCGTGTTTTAATCAAAATACAAGCTGATCGCTGCTAGAACGGATAGATGGCATGCTATAGAGCACCATGCTGATCGTACAGGCCTTGTTTGTACAAACTGAGCTTAATTTAAAAAATAGCTTTAAACTACAACAAATAATCGGCACCTTCTACGATGGAACTTTGAGAACCCGAACCCTTACATTATTATTTGAAACGCCTTCTGGATTCTGGGCCATATGAACTATATGGGGTACATGACCCGGATCCGACAGCCTGCTTTGAAACAACTCTCTGAGAAAACACCCTTTTAGGTGGCGCACTATATTTAGTTTGTAGCGTTTATAAAAGGATATTCACAAGCTTAGTTCTGTAAAAGTTCGGTGAACAGTTTTTTTTTAAAGGCACCACAAAACTGTATCCTCACACAATTTATCTGTAAATTCTAAAATGGTTGGCGGTCCATTTACACTTATTATGCATCTCCAAGACACTTCTCCAGTTTATTAGGAACTTTCTCTTTACGTATATGGTTATTGCTCGGTCAAGTTACAGTTTTTGATGAGAAATAACAAACAACAAAATTCACACCAACTTCTCCAGTTATTATACTGATTAACATTTGTCACCCACAGTGGCCTACTTCTGACGTACCATACCTTAAAACATCTGAAGAAAACCAAGGGCAGGATGAACTGGGCGATCTTCTACATCCATCGAATCTGGCGCATTACCCCAACCTACATGATATCATTGGCGATATTTGCCAGTCTTGCTATCCACTTCGGCACGGGACCAACAAAGAATTCTTTATTTGAGTACGTGGGAAGGCAATGTCAGGATTATTGGTGGACCAACCTGTTGTATTTCAACAACTTATATCCGTTCCCTGGTTCTCTGGAGTCACAGGTAAAGTGCAGAAACCCATGAAATCTCCTTGAAATAATTAGACCATGGTTCCTACTTCATGGCTCTGCTTACCGTAGGCAAAGAATCGGCGCTCTACGGAAGCAGGGAACTCCTCGCTTAGGTCAAGCGTATTTCACGGGTTATGAGGAAATGTTTGTTTGCGGTAAGCAGAGCAATTAATTTGGGCCCTTTTGTGTTGAGGTCATTAATAGAGTTAAAACGATGCTGAAACAATGGAAACGTACGTCAATGTACACTCACCAATGGGTCCATAAGCGACCTTCTTTTGACCGAGGGCGCCCTATGACAAAATTTAATGGTCTAAGGATTTTTTTATGGGAGTCTTTGAGACGCTAGGTGGCGTACAGCAAACTTACTAAGCATATTCTAAGCAACTGTCCTTTCTCGAGACGATATATCTGCTCGGTAAGTTTGCACCTAGCGTCCATGTCTCCTTACACGGTGCCATGCCGTCGCACTTACCCCGAACAGTTCATAGCAATAATTAAGACTTTTGGGGACACGTGGCAGCATATGTATGCCCACTGTTCTTGGAAATAAAACATTCTCCTAATTACTAGACAATGTACTTTTTTTTCTTGGTAATGACAAGTTGCGACAAGCGTTCCAAGGTCACTGGTATCATGTTTTATTAGGTTCATGTGAATTTACTACAGTGGTTGTATTTGTTTAGCACTCAAAATTGTAATAGTGGGCCATTAGTCTCAAGATAATTATTTGTTTGTTTTCACTTACAGTGTATGGGCTGGTCCTGGTACTTAGCAAATGATATGCAGTTCTTCCTCATCAGTCCATTTCTACTTTATCTCTTGTTCAAGTGAGTAATACTGCTCCAAATGCTTGTAAAATGTTTTGATTATCAAATGAAAAGTTGAGTTGCGTATAAAACCAGTTATTTTTAGAACCATTAGAAATTTTAGTGCACTATAACTCACGACAGTGACTCGTAAGCACGATATTACCGTGAACATTGCTTGAACCGGAAGTGATCTACCCCGTCGTATGGTTTAATAATCACAGGGTAATTGTACGAACATAGCACAGCTACAGGCACAGTAAAATCTAAATCGATTCCAATGAGGAGGCACATGGCTGAACATACTTTCCGTCACTGATTTGGTAGCCTATAAACCCAGATGATACTTTTTGGGACTGTACACCACTTTATCTCCCAGATGACAAACATTAGACGCATGGCCATCCTTGCAGAACCTTACAATATAGATATACATTACATAGAACATTGTACATACTCTCTCCCTGCTGAAAGCCAAACTTAAAGCGTTTCATAGCCACATTATGATATTGCGTCAGACCCAAGAACACTGAGGGCGCACTTGGTATCACCAACAAAGTGTTGTGTGCCTTCGTCTTCTTTGTACAATGCGTTTTATGTACCTACAGCCCCCTTTCAACTCTAAAATCACAAATGCAATGATCGTATCATGTTTTTACAGGAACGAAAGAATTGGTCTGGGTGTGATAATTGCACTGTGCTTTGGTTCGATTGGTGTAACAGCTTACCTTGCTCTGTACTATGGAGCCCCAGTTGGAGTGCATCCGTAAGTCGTTTATTCCTAAAGAAGTAAACCAACCATAATACCACTCTTACTTTTGTCTCTCACCCTCCGGCGTGTGTATTGAGTTGACATGGCCAGTGGTAGGGGCAAGGTGATGGCGAAGCCAAGACGCAAGGCAGTTATTATGATGAAGGGTGAGATAAAAGGTGATGATGGGACAAAATGTAAAGTTCCACCACAATGGATCAAAACGGAAACAGTATTAAAGTTGTTTGTTATGTGGTCAGGTTCAAGATACGACATTGTTGGTATGTGGTGGAGTGATTCAACCCATTTTTCAATACACACCCGTAAAAATTTCGTTTAATAATATAAACGTTTTCTTTATTGTCTGATTAGATTTTACAACAACAATACCCTAGAAACGTATGGGACCGAATCTGTGGACATCATCTATGGCAAGCCGTATTGCCGCATACAAACATACCTGGTTGGCATGCTAGCTGGTTATGTATTCTTCAAGGTCGTTGGCAAACCCTTTAAAATGAACAAGGTGCGTAAAAAACTTCTGTTTCGAGTTGACCCCTTCAGATGGCGGCCGTCTCTGATGACAAACAATGAGAACGTGCACGATGATAATTCATCATTGACCTCAATGAAGGACCGTTTTGGGCTTGACGTCATTATGCAAGGAGGTTGCAATAATTTGACGTAAATCGGCCATCTTTACGGGCAATTTGGAACACACAGTCATGCGTTTTGCGTGAGAACGGCGTGCAGCACGCGCACATTTCACAAAACTCATTGCACGAATGGTTAGTCAACAGCGCGGCTGCGTTAATAATTTGAGCGCTTGACGCGCCTAACAAGCCAAAATGCAATTTGCCCGTAAAGATGGCGTCCATTGGGAGCTATCGACAGAGTGTGCAAGTCTCGCGCGTATTCGAACATTGAGACCCGTGTATAGAGTGCGCAAGTTTGTTTCCTTCACTTGCGAGAGACTTGCACGGTCTATAGAAATAACTGATTATTGTTTTGTTTCTCAAGTACACTAAAGGTTGAGACACACACTTTGCTTATAGTTTACAAATAATAGCACATGGTATTTTTTTAAGATTTAAGACTGGATTCTTATTATAGCGCACCTACCCTAGTAGCTATAAATCAAGGCGATTTCTGCAACATTATTATCCCTGTTCATCAGGCATACTTTGACCAATTCACAAATTTTGTCAAGTCCCCAGGGAGCATATAAAAGCATCATGAAGCTGCTTACACTACAACTTAGGGGTTAACCAACATTTTGGTATACTTGTCTTAAAGTGGATCAACGCTGCATTGTGGTTGGCAGCTTTTGGTATCGGATTAAGCATTGTTTTTGGCTCATGGAGAGAGGACAATGATCTACCACAATCACTAGCAGTCATTTACATTGCAACGAGTCGGTTTAGCTTTGCAGTAGCTGTGGCTTGGGTGGCGTTTGCTTGCGTTGTAGGATATGGAGGTAAGTTATGTGCATATTGTGTGCATGTCAACGTTTGGTACGATTACGGTGTCCTGGAAGTGCCATTTGACTTGTCGAGATGAAGACAGCCAACAGAAAAAACAACAGCAAAACATGCTGTCATCTTAAGATAAAATTTATAAGCAGGGATGCCGACAACTTATCGACATTATTGTTTATAATTTTATAGTGATGCTATATTATGCTATATTATCCCCGTTATGCTAATACTCTGAGATAATCATCGCCATCTTTTAGAAATATCGTCATCTTGTTAACAGATGTTATTAATCTTTAGTAAACTGAGGAAGTCTATGATTTTTTCTTCCAAGATTTCGTCACTCTGAAATAACTATTTCAGGATCTAAACAATTCAAATGCCACTTAAATGATGTATGGCTTTAATTTATTTTTACACAGGTAGCTTTCTTTTGGAGGGATCGCAAAAATAAATACATGGAGTAATACTGTTAATTAAAGTCTAATATTCCATCATTTAATTTAATTAAAAACAATGAAGGTCAATCCTAACATAAAACATTAAAGGCCCCAAGCCATTTATCCTCTTTTCTTTTTGCTCATTTAAACGTAAAGGAAACTGTGCCCAATTTTATAGAGATTCTTACCATTAAGTCAAGCATAAAAGGTTGGTTTTTAGAAGTTGGCCCTGTACAATAAATCAAATTAGTGATAATAGCCTATGGTATTCCGCTGGTACGCTGTCTTATTTTGAGGTAATGGTTAAGACGAATTCGACATTGAAAATGATTACACACTTGTCGTTATATTTGTATTTTTAGGACCAGTTAATGCCCTACTGAGCTGGCGTGCTTGGGCTCCCCTGGGCCGGCTGACATTTGCTGCCTATCTGCTTCATCCGATGATAATTTTCGTTGTCTACTTGACAAAGAATTCACTGTATCACTTCACCTACATGCAATATGTGAGTATGCTTCGTCCATTGTCAAACTGTTCTCCCACCACAGTGCTCAGATGTGTTTCCGTTTGTAAGCCACGCATCATTGATAGTAGCCACCGAGCAATTAAACAATATGTAGACGCAACACATTATTGAAAGGTGAGGAGACAACAATTCAGTCAACTAAGCGCCACCAAGAGTTTGACTCGGGGAGGTAAATGGTAGCCTGGTTCCCAAACAGGCACTTGTCTTACAAACCTAATAGTGCATGCAAAGACGCCTAACTACCAACATCGATGTGTCTGTACATTCTAAAGACTGAGGAACTTTTACTTAGGTAAACAAGTCAAAATTCAATGCCGTCTTGATTGAGTGGCATCAACATTCGACATTCAGGAATAAACTAAATAAAAAAATAAAAAAATGTAAAGACCCACAAAAAGGTGACGTTATCGGATGTTTTTAGGTGATAACCAAATTCGTACTGGAAGGGTATAAAATATTGAACACCATTTTAAAGTGAAGTTTGAGACTTTTACTACAAGTATTGGAAAATGAGTTTATACGATCTCTGACCTTTGAGCCAAATTTTAACAATGTAAGCCCTTTTCTGTTATAGGGAGTGGCATGAAATTTAAATCTAGCATTGTGGTTAAACACCAGTGTTTCGATTTTTTTACCTTTTCCCCACAGGCATATGCGTTCGTTGCACATTTGGTTTTTTCGTACTTGGCTGCTTTTCTACTCTCCATTTTTGTCGAGGGACCGGTAATGGGTCTGGAGAAAACTTTACTCGGCGGTATGGCTGCCAAGAACAAATAAGTCAAGATTGAACGTCAGTGAGTGTTTAGTAGAGGCTCGGCAATGAAATGTGAACTTGTAAGATGTTCTGTGTGGCGTTGCCACATAAAGGAATCATATAAACAATGGGGAATCGTTAGTGAGGTTTCTGCTGTGGGGGTGATGAGAATGCTTTCGTAAATTTTCTTATTTCTCATTTCTTAACAGGAAACATAGAGCTAGGATTTTGTTAAAGGGTTGGCTTTGCAGGCCTTGTTCTTTACTTAGTGTAATTAGGTAAGAAGACACGCAGCACACTCCTTTCCGGTGTGACTATTTGCCTGTAACTCGCAATGAACGCTTATGGGTAGGACAACAGCAGTGTTGCCACTCTGAAAAATGTTTTTTCCCAAGTTGACCACCTGAAGTTTCCCAAGATTTCCCAAGCGTACAAAAACTCATACAACACCCCTATAATCACATTAAATTGCATAAGTTCGTCAAAGAAGTCAATGATACAATATTCAAAATGTCACAAAAGGTGCAATAATTTCAACTTAGAGTCTTGGTTCAATATGCATACAACAACAGTACAGGAATACCTTTTGGCGCATGCCCAAATTACTATGGGAGGAGTACATTGCATATATACGTGCACAAGCTATGTACGTGTATAATACAATGTACAAGCGCTTGCAACCACGCACGCGCGCTATACTACTTGGCTACATGCCTAATAATAAATATAGCTCGTGCACCGCAGCATGGAGTGCCTCATTTAAAAATAATGCATTTTAAAAAATCGTTTTCTAAATAAAAATAAATAAAAACAAGCTTAACAAAACAATCATTGTGACACATGAGCGATAATTCCCAAGATTGTGCCTTGTTATTGTTTTTTTCCCCAAAGTTCCCAAGACAATAATTTCCCAAGATCTTGGAAAAATTCCCAAGCAGTGGCAACACTGATTAACAGTGCAGTCCAATAACAATGCTACGGAGCACCTAAACAGATATTTCATTGCCTCAATTAACATGGTGCATTTCGTTCTCTCTTCTTCCAACGAGTTGTCAAATCTTCTAGTTTGTTAAGTGAAATACGCTTTTGCTTAACCTAGATTTGCTGCTATATTTTTTAGCACGGCAAACAACTAGGGAAAATGAAATTGGACCCAGATGCAAAAGCTTTACACGAGTAGAAAATGTTTGAAACATTTGTTTAAAATGTTTTTGTTTTTGCTGAATTAGATCGGTTTTTGTTTAGTAATACAATTAACAGATCCTTAAACGGTCTTTCTTTATCACCGGGATGATATTGTTTTTTCGTTTTGTTTTTTAAATAAAGAAGTGAATACAAAATAAAGTAACACATAGAAAAAGTTAGCTTTTTTTAAAAGTTGTAATAGTTAACTTAAATGTTTGTATTATCATCAAGTAATATGTTGTACCTATAGGCTATACACTGATCACAGAAAAGAAAAGAAAACGATGAAGAAGAAGAAGACAGGAAAAAAGGAACGCCAGCATGCAAAATGGCTTTCATAAAGGGCAAAAAAATGCCGTTTGTATAGCCTGGGCCCAATTTTATAGGGCTGCTTAACGGCCGATTTTGTGCTTACTGTGCGATTTCCATTTCATAGCGCTACTAAACCCTAAGCACACGAAAAGACACACGCTAACCTTGCGGTGCTTACTGTATGAAAATGAATGACGTAACAATGCAAATCAGTCGTGAACGCGCAAGACGGCTGCCTATTTTTCTTGCTAACCTGTGAAATACGCTTACGCTTAAGCAATTTTTACAGCTTACCGTTAAAAATTTGCTTACCGTTAAGCAGCACTATGAAATTGGGCCCTGGTGTCACCTGATTCCGATTCATTAACGGGAAAGTTGCTCAGAAACACTCATTACTTAACAAATTGGGTGGGGAACCCCACCCTTCCAATTAAGACACTTTCAATTCAAAATCTCTGGAAATGTAGACCTGAAATGAACGATTTCCGGCCATTTACAATGGTACTGTATTTACGGTTTACGTGCGCTGTCACCCGTTTTTGATTGATTTATTGGGCGGCTGTTTCAACGTTTAAACAAGTATGGTGAGCAAAATGTCTCAAAGTTGTTATCACCACTGTCACTGGTGTTTAGTGAGACAAACAATTTTAATAAAATATTAAATAAAAAAAACCTTCTTTACATAATTACATTTGTCTTTATTCGTATTATTTATCTGAATTTGTATATAACTTTAGGATGGTTCAGCAACAGAGACTAACTTGAACTAAACATGAGTCTGCTGCCACCAGCGCCGAAACCAAGGGGTGTACCAATTTTTTCTTGGTGGAACTTCTTGTCGAGTTTAACTGTAGTTTCCGTTTGCATCTTTCCTGAACACTGGCCCCCTTTAGCGCTCTTTTTTATGAGAAAAGCTTCATACCCCGGGTGTAATACGACTTCCTAGAGTGCTATTAGGGGTGCCTCATGATGATCAGTTATTAGGTAATTTGTCTTGCGTAGTTTTAACAGGCCCTGTCACCACGGAACTCTGCGGTAAGCAGAGCCAGGAAGTTGGACCCCGGTTGTAGTTGTTGCTGTATGTTTGTTTCTCACAAAATTAATTCAAAAGTGCAATAAATTGATACTTAAAGCCTAACCTAAACATGCATGATATTTGGTCCTTGTATATAAAAATTAATACAATTTTATGAGTACAAGGGCAGTGTAGGCAAGGGCATAGAGTTGTCGGAACATAGGGGTCGCCGGAACGGAGCAGTCACTGCACAGTGTTGTTCCTTACAGTGGTCTACCAGCCAATGCTTTCTAAAACAGACCGGTTGAAATTCACTCCCACGTGTTCCAGCTGGCCCCATGTAGTTCAGCGTGGAAAAGTATCCCTCTTTTAATTTTGAAATATGGACCAGTGAAAAAGCTGTTATGTTGCAGGAATAGCTGAACATGTTAAACGACATTTACCTTTTCCTACTTGATCATGTCGAAAGTCACTGGCAGCCATCTTGTTTTGTATATACAGCCCAGTGTAAACAAACTGAGGCTCAGAGGACAATAGTCTGATCCCTTACTAAAAGTGGCCGTTTGAGTTTAATACATGTTAACTGACACTTGGAACCTAACAAAGATGGCCGCATGTCTTCAATTTTCATCTGAATTTTACGAGAATGAAACTCATTTGTGAAGCTAATATCTAATGTATTGTACTTGCACAATTTACACACATTTACATGTACATTTACACTGTAACAACCGCCCAATTTCATAGAGCTGCTTAAGCACAAAATAAGCGCAAACTAAATTTTGCTTACCACAATAAAGTTACCAGCCAAAACACCATGTCACACATACAGTGTACATGCAAACCATCTATGAGTCGGTATTCTGCTGAGTTTTGCTAAGCAGAAAGTGTTCAGCAAAATTGTCTGCTTGCATTGTAGCGCTGTGAAATTAGGCCATGGTTTAAAACACTCAGATGGCTCGGACATCATAACACTTGACCACTCGGCCACACAAGTCATTGCTATTTACATAAAATATGAACTACACAGTGAACAATTTCCCTTTGACAGCACCACAAAAATTATTACTTCATTTTGAAGCATTCAGTGTGCACAAAACTGCCCAGTCTAAATATTTTGCTTTTGAAATTTGACTGATGAAATTGTTCCCTGCACCGTAACTTTCATAAAATCACAGCTTCAATAACATTGCATGCATTTTTACAAGTTGAAACTGCTTTTATTATGTATCTCATCATTATCATAAAGTCTAAAGCATGAAGTTAATTAATGACATTGCTGTAGACCTGTTTCATTATGAAGCGGCCATCTTGTTGCAGGCCTTGGATATGTCCTCTGTTCCCACTGGCCATGGTGTCTTCAAACGTTTTAGACTGAGGTTTTCCAATAGAAGTGCACTTTGCAAAATGAAAATGGCCTTGCCC
>CM021539.1:4164089-4183386 GCA_010994315.2 Pisaster ochraceus | reverse complement strand
ACAGCTTACCTCGCTACTTACTATGGGGCTCCCGTATGGATTCATCCGTAAGTATGATGTGTTGTTAACACTTTATTCAGAATCTCATACGAACCACCTAGTGGGTAAATCTACGTTTTTATAAAAATCCAATCGAACCCATTCGAAGTAAGCTGGACCCGATAACTGTTTTAAAGTAATGCTGGGCCCATTTTTAGCTTCTGTTCTTCTTAAATTTGCTTATCATTAATACAAACTGAACATAATAACTCAACATGAAAAAGCAAGAGTTATAAAATGTATAATGTTTAAGGATAAGATTGAATATTATGTGTAATTAAAGAAGAGGAAGTTTACACTCTAAGAAGTCCTGGGTAAGGTCGTATCCATGTGAACATTGCAAAGGTTGCAGCCAACGGCTATTTAGCAGTGGCCAAAGTCGCTTGATTCTGACACGGTCCATGAGTTGGTTCCAGGAAGGCCAGTCCCCCATTCCTGGACCGGGCGACTGGTTTCGGGTCAACATGACATGGAGTCGCTAAACCGGCCTGCTGGTCAATGCAGCCCTCAAACGGGTCACCCTGGACACGAAAAACGAGTCTGGTGCTCTGAAAACCTTTCCGGTCGATAGGGGCCCCTGTACTTTGTACAAAGCAATAACACTATTTTTTATGTAACCTATTCTAGACCCTACAACAACAACACACTGGTCGTATACGGAAACTCAGCAGCGGATATCATATATGGAAAACCATATTGTCGCATTCCAACTTACTTGGTTGGCATGGTAGCCGGCTATATATTCTACAAACAGAACGGAAAACCAGTTAAAATGAGCAAGGTACGTGCTTTGGGATATCAACTAAAATGTTGGTGATAACTTATTATGAGAGCAAATCAACGATGATTTGGTTACAGTTTGTCGGCTGACATGTGAAACTGGGCGACTTTGGCGAGCTAGTAAAGTAATAATGCCGAGGAGTATTTTAAACTATTCACATTTACTATAGGTTTTTCTGGTCGTTTCCGGCACATAAGCTTCCAGTATAATATTCTTCGCGTTATTCTATTTTGCACTAAATTGAAAGCACTCTCAAAACTGTCATACAATTTATGTCAACAAATGCATGTACGTTTGTGTCATGTGATTAAAAGAGATAACAAAGGAACTTAACAGGTCCTTGGACGACTTTTTTTTATTACGGGAATGCTATTTAAACTTGTGTATTATGTTTTTGTTTGTCATTTTAACGTAACTTTGATATTTGTACACATCTGAATTGTTCGTAATTATTGATAAACAAATTAGGCCCAAACCTCAAGGTTTTGAAAAACTAGAAACACTTCTGCCGTTGAAGGCGTGGGTTAAAATGACAATACTTTGAATTCATGTGTGTTTTTGCTTTGTTGTACCTTCATGCTCCAACAAAGTGGCAATACAAAACAGAGCTCCGCCCACACATGACGTAACATGAGTGATGACGCAACAGGGCTTTTCGCGAATTTCTCTGAAAATCACAGGAGCACGGTTTTCAAAATGATTGTTTTTAAAACAATTACATTTTTTTTTTAATCTCACGTGAACTCAATTTCCTTATTGATTGAAAACATTTTAATCGAATTTCAGCAAAGATCACTTTTTGCCGTTTTTGTTCAAGTAGGTCTTTAACAATCCAGTCACGCAGCAGCTTTTAGCATATCTCTAGTTGCATCTTTCCAGCTAAATTGAAAGCCGAACTCGAGTGGATAAAAATAGCGCCTTTTAAGAATAAGTAAACATGTTATATAAATTCACATGCCTCGAGGTAAAATTGAAGGACGGTTAATCTGAAGAAGCAAAATTCCTGCGAAACGAATGCAAGGAATTAAAAGTTCGCTGCTTCCCCCAACCCCCACCCCCCAAAAAAACAAACAAACCCAAAAACCAAAAACAAAACAAAAAACTAAACGACGGGAAACCAATATTTACAATACACAACATCGATTGGTTTGTGTACAGTACCGCTGCTTGGAATGCAGAAAATAATGTAATGGTAAACGTGTAAGGTGGACGGGGCTGGAATATGACCAACAAGTTGGGAATTCGTTTCAAAAACTACTTGTAAGGTTCCTGGAGAGAACTCAAGCAAGAAAAACAGCCTATAATGATCGTTGTCAAAGGTCCCAACCCAATTAAGAATCGTCTGGTCTCTGCTGTCTAACTTGGACTCCAAGTCAGCTTTGACAAAAAAAATGTAGGGTCTTCGTACATGTCAGTTTGTCTGGCCCCAAATGAACTCTGATGCAGGTAATTATGACCAAGTCTTTTAAGATTTGTAATGTTTGTAATACGCATTAGAGTTTGACAGGTGCTTTCACTAATAGCATTCGATCTTTGATTTACAGCTTCTCAATGGATTTTTATGGTTTATGGCCACAGCTGTAGCTCTGTGCGTGGTGTATGGCCCGTACAGACGGTATGGAAACCAGTTTCCACAATACGCCTCGGTCTTGTACTACGTCTTCGCCAGGTTCAGCTTTGCGACTGCGGTTGCATGGGTGGCGATTGCGTGTGTCTTCGGATACGGAGGTTAGTGTCATTTGGTAAAGTTTGTTACATGTATTTGTGACGTACATTAGTATATGTGAGCCTATTGTAATGTGATACTTAGCTTATTGGCAGGTGACAGAGTGGAACCAGTAATGTTCTGTTACATAGTCCTAGTTCTGAGAATGTACATTATGCACGTCATCACACCGTCATCTAAAGGCCGTTGTACACAAGGCATTTTTTTTCAGGCAACTTGGTGACAACCAACTGCACTGTATGCAAAAGAAACACGTCAGTAGCACAAAAGACAATTTTAGAAGTAACCCACTATGCCAGGGGGAACACTAACCAGAGAAGAACATGTACTGGTAATCTTGCGTGTTTCTGAGAATTCCATATTTCCATGAAACAGTGGATTTATTAACCAATTAACTTGCGATAAGAAAAAAAAATTATGTAAAAATAAATAAATAAATAAATAAAATAAATAAAATAAATAAACCTCGAAACAGAAACAAACAAACAATCAGATTTAAAACAAAAGAAGGAAAAATAGAAAAAGAAATGCATGTGCGCACACAGGATGCCAGACTAGACTGCACAAAGTTGTGTGCTGCATTGGGTCGAAAAAAGCGTCCAGTAACCACGTGACTGAAGAAAACTGGTCCCTCCATGTCACAACTCTCTCAATACACAGCTCCGGATTTAACTGGTAGGTCTGCTGCCAACTATAAAGTGTCCTCAAATAATAAGAAAATAACAGTCAACCATATCCCATTCTCTCTTTCAGTGTCAGTCAGCAAGAAATGAGTAACATTCATGCTGTTTGATTAATCTACCTTGTTATCGTTAAAAAGAAGAAGAAGAAGAAGACATATCAATGTTTAACACGACAACTTGGTTGGTGTACTCGAAAAAGGATGGTGTACTCGAAAAAGGTTGTTCGTCATATAGTGCAGAGGATATGCGACCTAAACAAAAATATGCTTGCCTGTAAAACAAGTGGTTTTTTTTTGTAGCATTTATGAATTTTTTTCCCGTTTGACAGGACCGGTAAATACTCTGCTGAGCTGGGGGCTTTGGACGCCGCTAAGCCGTATAACCTTTTGTACCTACCTACTGCATCCAACATTGATGTTAGTCATATATCTGACAGCAAAGTCTCTTTATCACTTCACCTACATGCAATATGTGAGTGTTTTTTCGTTTTTCGTACCCATACTGTGTGTTTGCTGATGGGGGTCTTCTGGTGTTTGTTTGTTTGCTGGGGGTGTTTATTGGTCTGTTTTGTTGTTGAAGGTGTGGACGCTTATTTGATCACAAAATAAATAAGATAAAAGTAAAAAATTTGCCTTCTACATAAAGTTTTGTGGGAAAATGCGTTTACAAAGAAACTGTTTGCGTTTGCAAGACAGAGCAGTATGATTTCGTTTTATATTGAAGACCATTTCAGCAATTTGATCGAAACGTCAAGTTGTTAAACCACAAGTTCCTTTCAATGCCACCACTGCTCCTCACGAAGATTGTTTTACCGCAACCCTTTATATATGTTCTGATCAAAGAATCGGTTTTGTAACCGCATCTCACATTTAAAAAAAACCCGATTTTTCGCAGTGAGTCTTTAAGGATTACATGTGTGTATTTTAAAAACAGACTAAAAAAAACCTGATACATTGTAAAAATACAATTACTTGAACAGAAAACACAGAGACAAATCATCATCTCCTCGGTTATTAAAGTGTCATGTGTTATTCTGTGATTGTTACATCCATGACCTACCATTTATGCTCAATCACGACACTCTGGAACTGGCCTATGTTTCAAAGACACTGCCTATGAAATAAAAGCAACAAGTTGAGAGTACAGTACATGTAAAAAAGTTTGATTCTGTTTACAACTCTCTTTTCAGGCTGTGGCCTTCATTTCTAATGCTGTGGTATCATACGTTGCTGCCTTCCTGCTCTCGCTGTTTGTAGAGGCACCGGTCATGGGCATCGAGAAAGCTCTGCTTGGTGATAGAAAGAAAAAATGAGAAAGATTACGTAATCACTGTCATGATGGACAAATTTCCCTCTCATTTTCGGTTAATAAGCGGCCTATAAGTACGAATCGTGCGTGTTCAACTAGTTCCTAAAGGTGTCAACCCAGTGATCCACCTGAAGCCCCGTCCCTAAACGAAGGCGATGTACAAAATGTTGACGTCTTCACCCTAGCAAAATGCACACAGTGGTATTACCATAACCAAACATACGTTCCCAGATGCACGGCACGCAAAAAGAGAAAGAAAATACACATATATTAAATACGAATGGGGAATAACTGACTCGTACAAATAACGAATGCACGAATTGGAAGTGAAGTTATATTTTTGCCGAAATTGACCGGGAAATTATATGTTTCGCTTCGTTCTCTTTATTTTTTTGTAATTTTTTTTCCCACTGTACTGCTATGTTACGCCAAATGTTGTAATCTTGTATGGCAACAGATCATGCGATTCTCGCGAGTATGCGAACCTTTAGGTTTTTTTTTCTCCATTGTTAAGGTATTTCTGAGCATGCGCACATTTCCAATAGCAATGGATTCACCTGGTGAGTCTGCTGCCACCTAGCGTCCACAAAGGTCGCTAGATCTCTTAGTACTTGCTTATTAAGTTATATGGACCGGGCGCTTTGAAATATTTAGTCTAGTTATTGTAATTTGTTTACCTTCAGTTTTTGATATTATCGTGGACATGATTAATGGTCGTGGACTGATCTTGGTATTAATGTGTAGAGGCTTAAACGTTCAGTTTACATGGACTTTAATAACGTTGTTATTGGACTCTTATTGTCTTCAGTATACAAATCCAATATGTAAGATGTCTTATGTTTTCAGTACACAAATTAAACCCTTATCCCCATTCAGTGAAACAGTAGTTCGACAAAATGATAAATGTAAAAAAAAGTTTCGAATGCATCAGTTTCGTTCAATTTGAAAATATACCTTTAAATTTACTCTTCATGTAGCCTAAACATATTGTGTTACGCAATTAAAAACTAGATATTAGGTCAAGACAAAAACAATGTTGTTCCAGTTTGTTTTATTACTTAGATCGAACGCTCCAGACCTTAGTTAATCTGACTTTGAGATGGAAGACCCTTCACCTTTCACAGGCCCTTATTTTGACTTTAAGTGTGCCTAAAAACCCAAACCTGATCTTCATCCTGATACTGGCTCTAAAACTGATTTTAAACCTCACCCCAAACCTGAACCTTAACGTTTAACTTCATTCAAACTAAACCATGTGCTACAAGATCCTTATTTGTACCCTCACCTCGCCTTGTTCAGAAAATGTGGTTATTTACATTTGATCTTCCTGTTTGGAACGGAAGGAAAGGTCAAAAGTGGGGTCGTGTTTTTGAATAAAATGTCAAATATGTCAAATGTTACAAGACAACACTAAAATATGTCTTCTGGCCAACCTGCAGTTTTTGTTTGCATTTTTCCTGAACAAGCTCCTCTTCGGCACTTTTTTGTTTTTGTTTTTGTTGGTCATTTACTTCTTTTTGCTAAAATAATCTGCAATATTTTATTGTCCGCTTGTAAATGGAAAAATAGTTTTGAAAACACTGAAATACTACATAAAGGACTACATAAAGGACTAACCTTTCTGGGGTAAAATTGTAATCTAAAAAATCCAGTTTCAAATGGGGGCACCCGGGATGGGGGGGAAAAGGATGTCGTTGGGGGCACGTGCCCTCCGTGCCACCCCCCCCCCCCAGTTACGCCACTGGCTGCCACTCAGTGTTTCCGAAAGCTCTCAATGTTTTCATGTCATAGTTTTTGTTTCTATGCAACATTTATTTTAATAAGAGATAATTCTGTCTTTATGTGGCTATAATCTTAAAATCAACATAACGAATATTTGGCTTGGCTTATCGCTTAATACTGCCGAGTCAACGCCCCGTGGGTCCACCTGTCCAGTAGATATCAGAATTCTTTGTTAATTACATAACGGTTTCACGAAAACACATGAAATGGATATGTGGAAGCTATTTTCGAAAATGATACTCAATTATGATTGAACAAATTTATTTAAAAACTGAATAAGTATGTTTGAGTCGGAAGCAAAAAGAAATAATACTTGTTTCATCTTTTTATTCTTTAAAGTAGTAACAGCACAAAACTTAACAGTGAACCTGGTAAAAGTATACATTCAAGAACATTGAAGTAGTACAACAAAATGATATAGACCTACTTAAAATTGAACAAACTAAGCGACAAGAACCTTTTTTCTTTATAAGATGAATAAAAACAACAAATAAAAACTTGTAAGTAAACGTTATAAGCTTAATTGAATACATGTTTACAATTTTTTAAACAATACAGAACTGTAGTTAATCAGAAAGCAGCCGAGGCCATTCGATGGTCTACTAACTTAAAGAGAATTACAGGAGACTGATCAAATCGTTGACTTATGACGCAAAATGAAATATTCAAAAGACACCAATATTTTGAAGAAACTATGTTTTTTGTAAGGTAACAAAGATATTGACGCTTGTGTAATGTTTTTAATAAAATAGTTTTCTTTCAAAATGTAATGCTGGAAGTGGAAAATATCAGACAAGTAGCTATGTTTTTGCAAAAACAAAAGAGGAAACCGTCCAGCACCTAAAACTGTAGTCCCTTAGGTGTCTTTCAGTTTCTTAAGGCAATACACAACAAGACAAAGTTGTTGTAAAAGTGTGATACTTCGTGAAGAAAACGTTGTTGTCTGGTGAGTAATTCGTAAAAATCCTCGAGGTTGTATTGTACAAACAAGCATCAAACATGTTTCAGATCAGATCGTCATCACATTTTCAAGAAAAAAAACCAAAACCGTAACGGGTTTTGTGCACATTCTGCGTGGAATTCGATATGCCAAATTGAAATTTGAAGAACTTGGTGATTGGGAAATTATTCTCGCACTTAATTAAATTAACTAAATTATTTGGGTTTGACAGAACTAGGGAAATTCGGACTGATTGCATATTGTTTATCGTTGTTTTATATTGTATAATATTTTTGTTAACTTTTCAAATAAAACAGAATCTTCAGAGATTTTAACTAACTGTCATGTGAAACTATACAAAAATTAAGATTTGGATACATGGTAAATTCCACCGAACTCTCAATTATGGGGTGAGGACACTCAAGATTTTTGTTAAAAAAAAAGTTCTGGTTTCAACACCAGAGGGCATTGGAATTCGGATTCAATGTTTACATGCCACTAAACAGATACTGTGCCAATCCTTTATGTCAACTTGAACTATTATCTTTGTGTGATGATTCTAGCCATAGTTTCAGCAACTGGTAATACTCTATAAGTCACTGTTTAATGAAGATCATCAGAGATTAAAATGGGTTGGAACCAAGTCAGGTACAAATGAGTCATCTGGACCATCATTACATTTGTACCCGGGAGAGAGAGCACCTTGGTATAAAAGATGCGGTGTAGGTTTACAGTTTGGCATTGAGTTGACGCCACTGTGAAATAAAGTGGGCCGAGATACCGAACCTTGCAATCATGACGTTTAAAATGGAGTGGACAAGCATAGCACTTGTGATCATCACTCTAATTCACTCGATATCGTGTACTGGAGGCAGTTATGATGATTTTGCGGCTGAAATTGTGAGGATACAAGGCATCGATGGAATTCCAGTGCTATACAATGCAAAGAGTGGCCACAAAAGTGACGCCCCATTTTGGAGCGTTGACGAAGTGGATGGTATCTTTGTTAAGTTGCTCGAGCGAGCCGCCGCGAGCAAGTCTACCGCCCTGGAAGATCTTCTGAAACACCTTCAAACCTTGTGGAAACCAACTCAAGAAGGCGTGTCCAGAGACAGCGATTTAAATTTGGAGGAGATGATGCGTGGTCTTGAGCAGGAGGCTAAGATGTTGGTAGGGATCTGGGCAGTACAGAATGTGTCCAGCACATGCCTGAATCACATGCAACGGTATCTGGATGACTTTTCAAACAGTGTTACATACGCGCGGCAAAGTAAGTACCTATATTAAATCAAATTGCTCTCATTCAATTAAAAACGGACACCATTACGCATTATGATACAATACACTTTTTAAAAAACTGAATGATATTTCATGTTAATGAAAACACATGGTAAACATTTACAATGATTTACAGAAAATGACAGTGAATTAAAAACACATTTCATATCGAATTTCCTTTTTTCTTAAAGGTCTACTTCTCACCAAAACGGCCTTGATTCAGATATGTCGTGGGATAAATCTGAAATTATGTCATATGGTTTCCAGACTCATTAAAATCGCATGGCCATTCCATAGCAAAAATATTTATGTACAAATCGTAATAAACGTACTTGGGTGTTTTTTCGTTGGTATTAGTCGCAATTAAATTAAGTTATAGACTCCAAAGCGGTGACGTCACACACGTCTACTACTCGTCTATGGTCTGCGATTTCGAGAGTTAAATTGCATGTAAACACAATGGTCATTGGTCTTATGTTGACTGGATAGGCTGGGTTGCGCCTTTTTGCGTCAATGCCCGCGTCTGTTATTGGTGGTTGGAAAATACAAAACGCAGGTCGTCACACCATTCTGTGCGCGACGCTTACAAATAAAGTTTGGTGCTGCGGCAAATTATTTTTATCGGATTTTTACCTTTTTCTACGTAGTTTCAAACAAATTTAAAACACATTTAATTCACATATAAAGTGTCTGATAACGCAATGGTAAAGCCCTTCCTCAAACCTTTGCCTGTGTTGGGTCTCCTTTTTACACCGTGATTGACGGCGCTCCTAAACGGACAAATTACCTCGAAATACTACTTTGTTACCACGAAATATTACCTCGTCCCCTAGAAATGCTATTTCGTCTCCTCGAAATGTTATTTCGTTCCCTCGCAATAATTTCGTTAACAATAAATAGTATTTCGTGCGCACGAAACATTATTTCGAGGAAAAAAAATATTTCCAGTGAGTGTTTTAATTTAAAAACTTTTTTTTTATAGCTGATACAGAAAAATTCAGACTATTCTCTGTCAACCTCGCACAGACCAAAGTGTTTTAAGCAATACGGGTTGCTTACTGGCGTATTCCATTTTTATTTATCTCTGGAAACAGTGGTGCACTCATACGGAGGTTTTCCACGTTTGGAAGACTTGGAGTTCTCGTACACAACTAATTCTATGGGGAACATAGAAGAGTGTCAGTTGGTGAAGGAATGGAACCCAGACGCACCATTTGAAGCAACGTACTGTACAGTCACCTATCCCCTGTTCTTTTCCGGTAGTGTAAGTAAAGCATTAAACAATTTCAAATAAACCCTGCATGACACCTTTAAAAAAAATCTCACGCGCTCCAGTTTTATTAATTACTTTTCCAGTGAACATAATCCCCTCACATTCTCTGAAACATCAGGTAGCAGCCTATGGACTAAATAAACAAATTTCAAACCCACCAAGCCATCTTTAAGCCATCTGGCGAATACATGATTGATTACAGCCAGATGTAGCCTGAAGCCCCAGGCTAGAATTTAACGACCCCTGTTGGAAATCTGTTTATGTGAATTAATTCTTCTTTTTTGGGGCGGAGTAAACCAAATTTGTTAGGAAACTGACAGGTGACAAGTGCCCAACGGCTTCATTGAAGCTTGAATAATAGTGTTTTCAATAATAATAAAGAATGTTTAGATATTGTAACTGTTTTTGCAGTTTAACCTTTTTCTAATAATTGTCATTTAGTATGCGATAACTGGACTTTGTGTACCTGCCTCATGCAGTACTACTGATCTGTACCTGATGACTGAAGGAATTCCACGTGAGTATCGATTCACTAATAGCATTAATTAACTTGATGTTCTAAATACAGAAATAAGAACATTTTGAAATTAATTTAGCTGTCTCGTAAAGAGGATTCAATTTCACAGAACAACCGAAGTGGAAATGATGTTAATTACTTACTTTAACTCAATGGTTTGGCCAACCGCAAACAGTTTGGCCGATCAATTGTTATTTGGACGAAACCTTTGTGTGTTAGCTAACTTCTTAATGTCATCAGTATGCAATCGACCAATGGCAAACAGAAAACTAAAACAATCAAAGCAGTAATTTTTGTAAAACATACACTAAATTCTGGCTAATATAGTGTCAAATCACCACCCAGAGAGATGTTGAACGATATGTGTCAGCTACTGTAACGCGAACAAAATTATAGAAGTTTCGAGTTTGGCCACAAAACCTCGGAAAGTACACATTAATTTCACTGAGTGTGTTTACATTGAGTTACTTCGGTCATTAAACTTCAAGGATGAGCAGTTCATCTGCCTGTGCCCAGGGGCAGGCAGACGCACTACTGGTTTGAGCATGATCCAATTAAATCTACAGTTTAAAAAAGGAATCACATGGAGGTAACAGTTGTTGGTTGTCAGATGAAAATAATGTTTGATTTTAGCCTCTTTCTTTAATTGAGCTTTCCCGTAATCTGCTTATGACTTGTCTCTATCAGGTAAAATTACGTTCGATTGTATTGACTAACTTTACTGTAATAGGGTTGCATGGGCTTAATAGGTACTCCTTAGTTAAGGGTAGCAGAGTGGTTAATTAGTCCGAATTTTCACAGAAAATAAAAACACAAGTACCAATTTCTTGTACAATAATTATAAGAAGTATTGTGTGCTTTCTCTGCCAATTTTTCCCCTTCTTGATGGCACGATTTTGTCCCACTATTTTTCCCGAAATTGGGAAGGCAATTGCCCCCACCCCTGCCCGTTGGTCGTACGCCAATGCAAAGTTGTCCATAAAAAATAATATTGCTGCACTGTTGTGGAGGTTTATTGCACACTTTGGTCTTAAAACTTCTGCTAAATTATTGGTATCGTTTTCATTCTAGTTCTTGGGCCTGAAATGACTTATGACTGCTTGGTTCCATACCCATGGAATGCCGGTGCCATCGCAACTTTGTAAGTTTAAAACATCTCTTCAGTTATTATCCACATGGGTTTGTGTGCAAATTCTAATTTCACTGAAGTTTTGTTCATTCATTTCAATTATATCGTCCATATAATTATTCTCATCTAGCTTATGAGTTGACAGACCATAGCTGAATAAAATATTCAACTGCACTGGATCTGTAGGTTGACACAGGTGACGCAATTACTACAAGCTGGTAAAACACTAGCTATGTGGTGTAACGTGACAACACCACTATAACTTTAAATTTGTTTAATTTGAAGAACGTTTAATAATAATAGAAAACTGGGTATGTCAATGCTAGTTCAGTTGGTGGTACGGTTCCTAGCTCAAACTTTAACTTAGCTTAATTCTGGATCATTTTAGAAATTTTGAAATTCCTATGCATTATTCGATTAAAGACCTACTTGAACGAAAACGGCAACAAGTGATCTTTGTTGAAACTCATTTGAAATGTTTTCAATAAATAAGAGATTTTAACAGTTTTTTTAATTGTGTAAAATCAATCATTTCAAATACCCGTCTCCTGCGCTTTTCAGATAAATTCGCGAAAAGCCCTGTTGCGTCATCACTCATGTTACGTCATGTGTGGGCGAAGTTCCGTTTTGTATGGCCACTTTGTTGGAGCATGAAGGTACAACAAAGCATTGTCCCACACATGAATTCAAAGTATTGTCATTTTAACCCACGCCGTCAACGGCAGAAGCGTTTATAGTTTTTTCAAACCTTGTGGTTGATGCCTAATTATTATTTTTTTTATAACTACGAAAAATCACATTTAAATGATAAACAAAACACATTACGAACAAGTTTAAATAGCGTTCACATTAAACAGTTCTCGCTCAAGTAGCTGTATTAAAAGTGTACTATTTCATTGATTTGTTATATTATAATGAAGGTAACGGTACTGTTGAATATGGCGTGTCATTACAGGTGCATCTGCTGCAGTTTCCTGTTACTGGTTGTAATCGGCACTCTATACCATGTCACTGCCCACAAAAACATTCGATATACCATGTCACTAACCTTGGAAGCAATCCAGAAACAACTCGTTGAGGTGGGTTGGATATATATAACTGCACAGCTCCATAAAGACATAAAGACAAAATCCGGAACAAGAATATCTCACCATGTGGGCTCGGTGAAACTAATACTCACATTGAACTCTTGCAACTTCGTCGATTGCGCTCATAACCCCTCAACTTTACCACTGGCAAATTTAGTCGACCAACCTTATGCACACATACAAGCCCTCAAACCTGAGCACAAAGGCCTTTTGTTATTAGAGCTGTAGTTTTGTCCACGTTCACCCTCCATACCCAAGCTTAGTATGGTTGGAAAGAAAAAGATCCGACCTGTGCAATGACAGTAAAACATAGCGTGATTGCTGTTATGCAATCCCTGTTTAGGTTCATAAAAGGCTTGCTTCCCACCAATGCTGCCCTGGTTCGATTCCCAGCAAAGGCCGAATTTGAAGGGAGTTGTGCATTGGTTCTCTCTTATGCCACAAGGGTTTTTAACACGGGATTGCCTCCGTCGGGGAAATCAAACACTTTTGGTCTTTGTCTGTGATCGTTGGTTGTATTGGGGGGGGGGGGTGATGTGGCTGGCTGGCAGTGCCCTTGGATGCCTGCAGCATGGAACACGCTGTAGCCACGTCCTTCTCAATTCAGCTTCTTAGCGTCGAGTAAGGAGGATTAGCCTCCCCAATTCTTTTGATGTCATCATATCACAGCGTGCAAACAAAAAATTACATTTTCCTTTGTACCGCTTATAAATTACTCCTTAATGAGTCAGGCTGCGTCCTGGAGACCTAGAGGGTTTTTCCTTGCTATCTCCCAAAGCGCCGTGTGTCAGATCTACCCTGACAGTAATTTGCCTTTTGATCTAGATGGTTCCTCAGCTTTCGGAGTAGTGCCAAGCTCTCCAACCCTCACAGAGACTAGTATAGACAGATCTTAACGAAATTCCTAGGTCTGGTCTTGTTACTTCTTGATCTTTTCCATCTCCTCCTAAGCTACCCGTAAATCACCTGACACAGCTATGTCAATGTAAAGGTACCCCTTCGTCGTATCTTAGAGTACAACATCCGGGTACCTGGGGTACATTTATCAGTCTGAATGGTGAAGTCCCAGAAGATCTCGGCATGTTTGGTCTTTACAAGTTTTTCTCAAGAACTTCCTCCTCCACAGATCCCAGTTAAGCACGTTGGCCAACTTGTCATGTCTTCCTCTGTACTCAGTCTTGGGCTGCATACTACATTTGTTGACATCATGAAGTACAGTCTCATCTGCCTTATTACATATTCCACTCATTTTTGTAAAAGGACTTTTTGAAGCAAGTCTCATAGGAATTGTACAGAGAGGGCATCAATCAAGTTTATCGAGGACCTGTTGTTCCCGTGCAATGATCTTTTATATTGTTTTCAACTTGAACTATTCTCCAATTCCTACTTAATATTTTGAATGTTATGCTACAGAACGTTTACGAGTCCGCTCTGAACACCGATGCCGCTGTTAAGGTCAAAGATGCCGATGATTTAAAAAAAGCCGATGTGGTCGAAGGCAAGGATCAGTCTGAACTAGAACTCAAGAATGGAAAGGGCGCCACCAATGGTCATGCTATGAACGTTGAGATGGTTGAAAGCAACGCACACTTAATTGCTGATACTGATGCAGCCAGAAAAAGGTTGAAGAAATTAGGTAAAGCAAACGGTTTTTACATTTACAAGAGAGAGACAAAACAGAAGATCGAGAGATGAACTAAGAACATACAGGGGCAGTGCTTGGCACTAGACTGCTCCGGATAGAGTGAAACGGATATTTTGTAGAGGCTTAAAAGTTTCCTCCTGCTGTGAAACAAATTAGGCTCGAAGGCTAGAGTTCCCTTTTCACATTAAATTCTCCAAAGACACCTCTTAACGTGCTCATAAGGAACATAAGACCTATCGTTGTTTTTTTTCAGGATTTATCGACACACTCCTGATGGGTTTCTCCTCCATCAACAACGGCTCTAAGATCTTAAATACTGAACAGACTGCAGGAAGTCTAGCCTGCCTGAATGGAATTCGCGTTATCAGTATGCTCTGGATTATTTTAGGCCACTCCATCCAGTATCAGATTGGGTTAGCAGGTAAGTCTTACTCTATCGAACAACGATAAAACATTACAGAGCTCTCTACAGCCACACACACTCTTCGATTCCGTCGCCATCCATGTGTTGAGAGTGGTGGCCGAGCGGTCCGGTGCACCAGACTAAAGTTCTGGTATTTTGAAAGTTTACTAAGCCCGAAAAGGTGGCAAAGGGTCCTGCTATTGTCGTTCTATTATTCCCTTCTCTAAAGAATTTTCCTGTGGGTTCCAGGTTGAACAAAGAATTCTCATGTGGGGTCCATTGTTCCATTTTTGAAAATACCCTACAAGGGCGCTCCCGTCAAGCCCACACATTCTATTTTTTGCATCCCTGTGGAGACACCTTCTTTTCTTTCATTTGTCCCTTTGAACCTTCCATAATTTTTTTACACAAAAATCCTTGTGGAGCAACCCAGTCTTTAGAATTTCCCTATGGAGACCCTTTGTTTTTCCTTTGTCTGTTTTGTTCTCGGTCTCCATGATAGAGTGAATATGAAATCAGTGTTCGTTCACAGTGTTGAAGAATTTGTTTTTCTTAACTGTACAGAACAAATGATAGTCCACAGAGTGACTGCAACACACGCCAGAGTGAGTGGACATACCCATGCCTCCTTGTGGGGTCCAAAACGTAACAGAACAATGGACCCCACAAGGCATTCCTTTGTTAATTCGGACCCCACAAGGGAATTTCTAAGAAAAGGGAATAATAGAACAACAATGCAGAACCCAACAAGTCACCATCTGTGTGGGTGTGTGTGTGTGTGTGAGCGTGTCTATCCATTCAGACCAAGAACTTTAACAAGAGGGATCCGGGTGTTTGACAGAGCGAGGACGTCCTCGCTTCGTTTTCGTGTACAAACCCAATGGGAGAACAAAGAAAAGTCCTCGGTAAGCGGGATTTACAAACATGTGTGTGTGTGTGTGGGGGGGGGGGTGGCTTTCACAAGTGAAAAGTGAAAATAATCAACTAACCGCTCTACCATTCGTTCTAATACTCTTTCAACAGACGACCTTAGGTTCCCAGTCGATGTGATTTTACCCTCGTTCACGTTCTCCGTCATCTTGAACTCTACGGTCTCTGTCGATACTTTCTTCATGCTAAGGTACTTTTGTTCGTATTGTAAAGCCTAACATGTCACAGTTAAAGTTCGTACGGAGGAGCAAGTAGTGCACATGGCATCAAACAACCCTTAAGATTGTACATAATGATCCGCTGATACCTTTTTTGGCGGCTGTTTCCGTCTTCAGGCCCGAAATACTCGCTTCCGATTTCAGTTTGGATTATTATCTTGTTACAAGTCTAGGGAAAAGCTCACCAAATGCTGGAAGCTCCAAACAGACTAGGGCCCAACCTCGTCCCCATGGTTTACTTTATTTCCAACCATGTTTGTAAATAGTAAACCCTGGGATGGAAACTCCTCACTTGGACCCTGATTGGACAACAACATTACATTAGCACATGTACATGTTTCCAATACATACAAGCTACTAAATCGGGTACCGGACCACGAGACTATGGCGAAGATGTGAATTTCGATATGCAGCCAGACTATTCTAATTTGCATACGTATCCAAAATTTTTGGATAAGCAAATGTTCCAATACCAGGGTGAGAGAGCAGTCACACTGCTCGACACACCCTGGGGAAGAGGTTGACCAGGGCCGTATCATATGGCACTGCTTAAATCACACGTTTTACAGAGTGCCGTAAGCGCAGAATTCAGTGGTAGAAGCATTTCCATGACGTTGGACTCAGAATGCCCGAACATGACGTAATAAGTATGTTTGAAGGCGTATGGGTTGTGCCTGGGGTGTCAACTCGACCTATGACATCCTTTTACTGGTGGCAAACAGTCACCATGGAGTATTTTCTTATCTGTTTCGAACAAGATAAGTGCCCAGACAACTCCAGTCACAAGAATATAATAATTCAAAGTACTTATTTGGACTGGTTACTCTGTAGACCTATACATTTTCGCTCGACTAACTTTTTTGCTTTTAGTACACTCTGATGAAATTTGGCCCTTGAATAGAAAAGGATAGGGACAAGTCTATTCTATCCCATAATGGAATTACTTTGTTTTTATGTGTGGTCTTAACTCTCATTCACGACAGCGATGTCTTATAATTCGTTGATATTTTCATTGGTTACCCAAAGTCCAATTTTGCTGTATATTCCACACTGAAAATACACGTATTTAACATATAAAAGCGTAAATGCTTCGAACGCACGGCTCTTTCTGTGAGCTAGCAGCTAATAAATCGCTGCCTCGAAACTGAAAAAGAAAAGGGATTTCACTGGACACGGGGAAAGCATTGAAAACAGTGCTTTGCAAATATTGGTGTATCAGTAAAACGAAACAATATTCTTTATCCCCGACGTAAATTGTAACGTCTATTAATTGGTGTGGTACCCGCTGCTAAAAAACATGATTTTTGAAGTGCCTCTATAACCGCCAGGTAACCTCAGTGGTCTAGTGGTAAGACACTTGCTCTAGCATGGCAAAGGACGTGGGTTCAAGTCTCACATCGGTGTGTTGGTAAAACTAATCCAAATCCTTTTGATTGCTCATGAAACACTGGTTCACCCCCTCTCTGTGGCACGATATGCACATCCCCAACAGTAAAACGTCCATATAACGTTATAGGTCATTGGTTATTATTTCATTTTATTCAACTTTTGGTTGTATCCACAGCGGGCTGCTTCTGACTTACCTAACACTGAAACACTTGAAGAAAGCTAACGGGAAGATGAATTGGTTCATCTTTTACTTCCATCGGCTTTGGCGAATCACCCCTACGTACATGGTTGCCTTGGCCATATGGGCTTCTCTCGCCATCCATTTGGGTGAGGGGGCGACCAAAGTGACCTTCTTCGAGGGAGCGGCGGTTGCTTGCCAAGAGTACTGGTGGACAAATCTACTGTATATCAACAACTTGTACCCATTCCCCGGTGATCTAAATGTGCAGGTATAAAATGGTCACGAAAATAACATTGTGGAAGACCAGGAGCTTTTGTTCAGCTAGTCGGTAAAACAAAACATTAGGTGGATGCTTGTCTAAAAGCTTGCTTCTGGGAATGTTTTATATATATATTTTGGATCAATCTGTTTCTTATTTGGATTCCTAAAAGCACAGTTTATTTGCAATGTTCCAATGATTAGTTTTGACTTGAACCTTGACCCTTTGCTTTAATGCAAGACATATTTTCTATCACCACCTTATCAATTTTATTCTACATTTTTGAACAGTGTATGGGCTGGGCCTGGTACTTGGCCAATGATATGCAGTTCTTCCTCATCAGTCCACCAATCTTGTATCTTTTGTATAAGTAAGTATCTTGTGAAAGCACCTATGATAAAACACTAGCCCCAACCCCACTCCTACCATCCAGCACCCCAGCTTCGAGTTTTTGCCGAAAGCCTTTCATGTTAATTTTACCTTAACTTAGGGCTACGTTTGACGCACGAGCGTAGACCGTGCAAGTCTCGAGCGTTTATCGAACACTTGTGGGAACCACTGTGGTCCCACATACATCGCTTTAACGCGTGATGGAAACAAATTCACGCATTTTAACGGGTCCTGATCAGTTTGAACACACGCGAGACTTGCACCGTCTTTTGTCGCTCATGGCCACTCTCTAACATCATATCAGCAGCGCATGGTAGCTGTTCCACTGAACTAGTTCATCACCTCAGGGCTTCACGTCCTGGTACTTGAATAGCCTGAATGTTCTTAATAAAACTAGATCTGTACTCCTACCTTATAATATAAGCTGCGTGGTCATGACCCTAAATGTGTGTCCATTGTAACCGGGTACCCACTCATTATATTGAAACGAATTTTTAGTCTTGAGGTTACCCATAAATCTGAAAGTCTATTGTATTCTCGCTGCTCGCATTGAAGGAAGATGAATCTCGTGGATGTAAACAGGGAATTCAAGAGTACACATTCTCTTTTCTAGAAAACCTAAACTTGGATTGACAGTGATTGGTGCATTGTGTCTTGGATCTTTTGGCATCACAGCTTACCTCGCCACTTACTATGGGGCTCCCGTAGGGATTCATCCGTAAGTACGCTGTGTTGTTAACACACTTCATTTCGAAACTCTAGCGGGTAAATCTACGTTTTCATTAAAATCCATTCGAACCCTTCAAAGTATACAGCTGGATCCGTTAATCGTTTTAAAATAATGTTGAGCACATTTTTAGCTTCTGTTCTTCTAAAAAGTGCTTCATGTGTGCCTATCATTAGTATGAACTCAATATGATAACTAAACATGGAAAAGCAAAAGTTATAAAATGTGTTTATGGATAAGATATAACAATAATATGTGCCATTAAAGAAGAGGAAGTTTTCACTCGACGAAGTCCTGGATAAGGTCGTATCCATGTGAACGTTGCAATGGTTACAGCCAACGGCCATTTAGCAGTAGCCAAAGTCGCTTGATTCAGACACGGTCCATGAGTTGGTTCCAGGAAGGCCAGTCCCTCATTCCTGGACCGGGCGACTGGTTTCAGGTCAGCATGACATGGAGTCACAAATACGTCGCTAAACCGGCTTGATGGTCAATGCAGCCCTTAAACGGGTCACCCTGGACACGGAAAACGAGTCTAGTGCTCTGAAAACCTTTCCGGGTCAACCTCGTCCCCATGGTTTACTTTATTTCCAACCATGTTTGTAAATAGT
>CM021539.1:4104176-4124190 GCA_010994315.2 Pisaster ochraceus | reverse complement strand
TGGTTGTACCCGCAAGTTTACTATTTATATTTATATTTATAGTTACTCTTAATTGTTGTTAACTTTGAGTGTTCATATTGTATTTCTTTGCATCATGTTAAAGACCTATGCACGACGAGGAATATGTGTGCCGTCGGCTTGCTCTATTGCTGACCTTAACGAGCTAACCAAAGGAATTCCAGGTAAGGTTTAGTCCAACCATCATGCGGTATTTTAACATGATAATTATTTTCGAAACAAATATTGTTGATAAATAAATTTCCACATCAAATTGAGCCATGTTGGGAACTCTGGTGAGCATTATAAGCGCGTATTAACATATATTTTGTTATGTAACTATTTTTTGTCTAAAGGCTAGTATGAACAAGAAGTAAAAATGAAAAAACATTCAATACGCTTTTGTAAAGTTTTGTTTTCTTCACCGGTAGGCCCCTATGGTCGATTTGGCATGGGTCACATTTAAACCATTACGAAACAAAAAGTGTATGCCTAAATTGATATGACAGTAACCGATTTAGGCGTGACTAGTTTGTTTTTAAGATTAAAAATACACTCGGCAAACACCGTTCGACTCCGGGTCAAATCTAATAAATCTTGACATAATGGGTAGCGACTAAACAGCGAATTAAAAAAATAAATAAATAAAACATTTTGGGAGCAACGGTCATGATCCTGTCTTCAATGAAAACGAGCAGAGCAAATCTGTTCAAAAATAGAAAGGCTCAAATAGCTTTAGCTCAACCTCGGTCCGTTATCAGAACAACACTTCTTCCAAAGTTCCGGACATCGTGCATTGACTATAACTCAAGGTTGTCGCTACAATCAACGGCCTCACCGTAACCGAAGTCACTTTGTTTGGACGCGGTCTGATTATTCGAATCTAGATGTTATTTATCATTTTGATGCCGGGTCGCACTACTGACCCTCAATAATGGTCTATTCCATTACAGGACCCTCATAAGGTTTATGTTTATGTTTATAGATTGTTTGATTATTAACCAAAAACACATCTGGAAAGTGTCATACTTTTGCAACGTAAGGATTCAAATTAACAGATGCATTTTTCTATTAATTAAATATTGGGATAATATTGTGTCAACTTAGAAGGGGTTTGCAACAAGATGTTATAGAAAAACGGGAGAAAACCCACATCCATTCTACTTAGTGAGGCAATGTTGCACATGTACGTAATATATGTTTGATCTTTTTATTGTCGCATCATGCCACATGATATTTGTTTACATTGTGGATTCTACCTATAGAGATAAATCGAATTTCATAACATAATTATGTGACGTTGTTGGTGGTGTTGGTTTTTGTTTTCGCTCAGCAATCAATCAGCAGACACTTACTTGAAAGTTACGGGGTTTTTACTACGGCTTGTGTGGTTGAGACATGCGCAATATTGTACAGTTCATTCTGCTGCTGCTGCATGGAACCTGGAGACCTCCAATTTAAAAAAGAGGGTGTACAATTTGCTCATAATAAAAAATGCACTATTTGTATCAAAAATTCTATAATTTAATGTAGCGTTGTTTATTGATCAGGTTGTTTGAGGTATTAACAAACTTGCGATAATATGAATAAATTAATGTAAAATTCTGGCGTATAGAGAGGTTTTGTCAGTACCTAGTACCCGTCACTACAGAGTCAGTGCTTCAAATCAGTACAGTGATTTTTTTTCGACCAACCGATCCTTGGTATACCATAAAAGTGAAAAAGAGACACCTGAATTTTTGCCACTAAATATCGATTTGGTTTTAAACATCAGATAGCATAGGTTATTGGGTTAGATCTATTAAATTACTTAGTTTGATGTAATATTACATAAACTGATTTCTAGCATTGATTCCTTTTATACTCTTGGAATCGAATAACCTACGTAATATAATTATTTGTCCGATGTTGTGGATAAAGTATGCCGATATCGATCAAATGTATTGATTCTATTGCAGTGATCGGACCGTATCTGTATTACGAATGCCAAATTGATTATCCATGGTATGCCGGTGCTATTGTCACAGTGTAGGTACACCTTTTCATTATCCTGTTATTTTATAATCTATATACTAGACTATTTCAAATAAAGACTGTAAAATGGCGGACGCAAATTGGCGAAGCTCCCTTGGTTAAAAAAAATAGGGATAAACCAGGGGTGTTGTTTGATTTGTGTTTCCAAAAGTGCATTACTATCTTTAGGACTCATTACATTAGGACATTATGAATTTAAAGCGTTACATATAATGGCACATTGTCACCTGTCACCACAAAACATTGACAAAGTAGGATACTTTTTTTTACGAACTATAAATCTTTCTATTTTTTGCGATGTGCTTTTCACTTTCTGCATGAAATGCTTTAATTTGTTATCTGTTTGAATTGGTACTGATTGAAGGTCTTAATCCTCTCACTTGGAATTATTTGGAAGGGTTACCCACATTCAAAAGCCAAGGAGCCGGAAAATTAAAAAACATCAGCTCAATGTTGAAAATAAAAAATGCAAATTTGCCTGTATTTTGTGGTGACGGTCATATTTTACATACCTTCATCGTTTCAGGTGCATTTTATGTTTCTTTCTGGTGGCAGTTACGATTGGAACCGTTTATCACACTGCCGCTCAAAAGAGCATCCAAGCAAAGATTGAAATGACAATAGAAGACATACAGCAGCGAGTGCAACCTGAAGAAGTAAGTGACAACATCATGAGAAGACGAAGAAATCATTGGTTAAAAAAACATACATTTGATTCAAGTGTTTCGCAATTAAGTGTGCCGCCAATAGTCGGAACTGGACGGTCAATATCAAGTGATTGCAGTGTGATGGTACCCGAAAAGGAGTGTGTTGACGTTGTCCTCATAAGGCACTCGGTTGTTGGCCTTTTCGGGGAAAACACTTAGCGGCGCACTATATTCAAACCGTCCGAATAGCGCAGGACACATTTGGTTATTATTTTGATCGTGTAGGGTTGTAACTGTAAACGACAAATTTGTAAGCCTTGAGTGAATGTTTGTGTCCTTGTTACTGGTTGCCCCAGCAGACTCACGAGACTTATGATTATAAGCTTATGATGATACGAACCTCTGCACGACGTCGGTTTACATCAACATATTGCAAACAAGGCCCGCATTCTTTACTTATTATTTGTCTGTAGAATATTTACGAGAGCATTGACATTGCTGACGAAGAGGCAACTGAGATTAAAGTTAAGACCCAAGTGGACAGCGAAAAGGCCGAGAGCAGTAATGGCAAAATGGTGGAACTTGACATTGAGGAGAAAACTGGCGCCGTTAGACGTCGTTCAAGCTACTCACGGGCTGAAACATCAGCTGCAAGGAAACAGCTGAAGAAATTAGGTAACAGTTACTTAACTGTTTTGGGGGTTTTTTTTGTTCTTTTTTCGGGGGGGGGGGTCGAGAAGCCAAGGGGCGCGGGTCGATGGACAAGGTTCTTACTTTTTTTTAAATTACTACAAAATCTTTGGGTCACTTCCGCATATTGTTTTCCTATATGTCTATGTATAGCTTCAAAGAAACCCGTCCACTTGAGATATTATAGTGTTAATATGTGGATTAGTTCCCTCACAGGTCGCCAGAGATCGTAGAAAAACTTGGCTCAGCTTATTGTGTACGGAAAAAAAAACCATTTCGGTCTGTAATATATTTTGCAAAGCAGTAGTCAGCTCATGTGAAAATCGCCAAAATGCTTCAATTTTGGGTTTGTGTGTGAAGGGAACTTCTATTCATCTATTCAGACTAGAAAAAGAATTGTGTCCCTGAAACACAGTTATTTACCCGTAACACAAAGTCTTTAATAGATATATAGTTATTTCTTCCGTGCTGCAGGTTTTCTCAACAGACTTATGATGAGTTTCTCGATTATCAACAACGGCTCTAAGATCTTAAATACTGAACAGACTGCAGGAAGTCTCGCTTGCCTGGATGGCATTCGCGTCATCAGTATGTTCTGGATCATTCTAGGACACACTTTGCAGTTTCAAGCTGCGTATTGGGGTAAGTTACAACACTTTGTTTGGATAAGTCTAGACAACTAAAATGCGAGCTACTTTAACTCGTTTTGGTAACTAAACTTTGAAGTCAATTTGGGTTTTCAAGGTAATTACTTTTTTAATTTCAAGCTTTCAAATTCAGTTTTTCAATGTTTAAAAAGGCCTGCCACCTATCATCAATGTGCTTAAATGTAGTCATCTTTTGCAAAGAAATGTCTGACCCCATCTTTACAGCTGAAGTTGGAAGGCGCACCGTGCATGACCGTTAGTCACCTTCAATTCAAACGCCCAGTTGCGTATTCCTGTTGACAAGGCAACTTACCGCGATAACTTTCTAAGTGTAGCTGCGGACTTGGTTGTTTCAGGTGTGCAAGAATTAGAAGTCAATGTATTGTGTCGGCCTAAGTGCATATGCCTAAAACACTATACCTTGACTAGCCCGCTCGATCATGACTTGACTAAACTTGCGTTTAGTGAACGAACATTTATTTGGGCGCCGTCTATGACATCTTGCCAAAATTTACAGCATCTTCCTATATTATTGTCAACCACCACCCCCAAAAATGATTACGAAGATCCATACACATTAGTAGAGTGAAGTATACTGTTAATATTGCAGTTTGAATTAACACAATTTGCAATTTTCCATCCTCTCTCTTCAGATGATATTCGAACACCAATTCAGCAAGTTCTCCCTGTTTTTCTCGCCTCTGGACTCATTTACTCTACTGTCTCCGTGGATACTTTTTTCATGCTCAGGTATAAATTAATCTTATTACCATCACTCAAACGCTGTTGACGACAAGTCAAATGCTGTTGACAACAAAAGGGTTGGAACAAAGACGCACAGCTATACATTTTTCTGTTCAACAAAGAACTGGCCTTAAATATAAATTAGAAGGGCACAAACATCTGTTATAAAAAAAAAAATTCGCTTTGAACTGGGTTGGTTCTTACAAGGGTGAAAAACACTGTTAAAAGTATCAGAAGTCAAGTCTTGAAACTATCTTAGTGGAAAATGAACAACAGTGTTGTAGTATCCCGTGACTTGATACTCGAGTACCATTTACGAGTACTCGTAATCGGCTAGCAAAATACTCCCCTCGAAGTCCTTAACTCGATACTCAGCTGAAAAAACAATCCGTACTCATTGTCATGTACTCTACACTCAACTGAAAATATACTCAAGTACCGGTAGTTGGTACTCGGTTGTTGGACTCGGTACTCAGATAAAGGAATACTCGTTACTCGGACACTTGTATGCGTACTCGATGGACCAAGTACAGGTACTCAAGTACTACCCGGCCACCTAAGTGCTCGGCAGTGATACTTGACTGAAAAGTACTTGCTTGCAAAGCACTGAAAAACACTGGTTGACAAGTTATTTTACCTTTTAAAGCCGTCACTGTTTGCTTTTCTCGATCCTGGTTACATTTATTCTAACGTGTTATTAATGTTTTTTTCTACGTTGCTTTCAATTTTCGATTTGCAGTGGTCTCCTGTTGACATACCACACAATGAAGCACCTGAAAAAATCCAATGGAAAAATAAACTGGTTGATCTTCTACTTCCACCGACTATGGCGGATAACCCCAGTGTACATGTTGGCCCTGATGATTTGGGCATGTCTCGCAATTCATTTTGGCAAAGGACCAGTGATGATAAGCCTATTTGAATTTGCAGGCGACGCTTGTGCGGAGTATTGGTGGACAAACCTGTTATACATTAACAACTTGTACCCATTCCCTGGGGACCTTTCCCTACAGGTGAGGATCCAGATGATGGTGCGCGGACCTAAATATAGTCGAACGAATATTTTTTCAATACCCAAGTGTAGCCCCAAATCTTGTACATACACAGTATATTCTGAACATTCACGTAGCAACACTCGTATGCCTAAATGAAGCCCAGGCCTACAATTAGGCTACCTTATACGTACAATGTTTGGCTACATTGAGGTCCGGGTTACATTTAGGTTGAAGGTTGGGGGTTATATGCTTCTCGGGCTACATTTAGAGACCATAGAGATTGTACTATATGAATTAATTGCTTGTTAGAAACAGTCTTTTCAGTTATCTTTTTTTTCCGAAGGAGTGATTTCATGTTGCATCGGTGGCATACGCTCTACCACCGGTATAGCATGTTAATGATTTTGTTTGTGCTGTTTCCTTCTCCGTAGTTGCATTAAGACTGTGTATGGCCTAATTAATGTCTTTGCTATAGTCTAATTATTATCTTTGCTACAGTCCGTGTCTGGAAGATGTGTGTAAGACTCTTTTCCTTCTTCCAACGGGCACACAAATTACTTTTTCCAGTAAAAAAAAAGCAAAAAAAAAGCTGCAATCAACAAAAATATGGTCCCTGACCAATGATACAATTACCCATGCAGAATTTAACCTTCCTATAATGACTGATGAGCTGGAGAAAACCGGTCAAGCGTTCACGCTCAGTCAGTTTTATTGTAACACAATTTGGGACATTAATTGTTTACGCACTTTCTCCGGTAACTTTTCGTTACGTCCTTCTTCCTACCAAAATACGTAAAGTGCATGTGCAGCACTGTATAGCTTTCATAGTTTACTTTCTTTTTAACTTTACTCTCTAAGCGTGTCTCACCGTTTGAACCAAGGCTGTTTTGTTTTTTCCAAAATGATCATGTTGTTTTGACAGATTTGTCCAAACGGAAGACGTCCTCGCTTCGCATTTTTGTACAAAACCTCCCTAAAAGTCAAAATAATGGCAAAATCATCAGAGACACATTCTCGTAGAAAAAATGCGACCTGTTAGAGTCTATGGGAAAACCTCAAGGCTTTGGGGTTTTCATAAGAAAAAAACAAGCTGAAGTATTTAACCTGTCAATTTGCCCTTAGTACCCTACTGTACGCCCGCCCAGCACAGACATTGGGGATAGCCTATTTCGGGAGACCTCTGCAGCTGTTGCGATGATTAATTGAAGGGTACTGGTACTGCTAAATAACAGTTATGAGATATAAATTAAGAATGAAATAGGTCGCACTTTTCACGAGAGTTTGTCTCTAAAGATGTTGGCGTCTTTTACGGTTGAGCTGCTTGACAAATACTAACTTGATGGGTCTCTAAAACCTCAGTACATCATTAACTGAGCTGGCCAACTAAGAAACCGTTCAATTACACGCATACTAGCTAAACTGCAACTTCAGGGTGGCTCTTATGGCATCTACTGTATCATTCGAAACCATGTTGATGACAATGAAGTGTTCTTAACGTCATTTTAAAAACATTACATTTCATTGTGAGATCTGTGATTATTTTTGTTTCACCATTTTATAGTGTATGGGCTGGGCCTGGTACTTGGCTAATGATATGCAGTTCTTCCTCATCAGTCCAATCATCCTGTACATGTTGCATAAGTAAGTAATTCTATGTTCATACTGTAATTAATAAGGTTTGTTTTGTTAGTTTTCTGGCAGTCTTTTATCTCTTCACAAGTCTCGTATGTCACAACTTTGACAATTCCATCAAATGTAAGCTAAACTTAGTTTCTCGTCAGTGCCCGCATGCACACGGCAGCATTCTTTAAAGCATTCGCTATTTTCAGACGATATAGTAAAATTACGGGATAAGTCCCGAAAACGTCTCCAAAAGGTCAGTTAATATTACAAACAGTCCAAATAAATGAATACTTAGATAATGTACCATTAGACAGTATGAAGCATCACTTTGAAGCCCTTCAAAAACGGGAAATTTACCAATTAAAACGTGCGACCATTGCTGTTTGACAATTTTGTCAAATGAAGAATGTAAAATTTCAACTTTTGGCTTGTAAATTTTCAAAGAAAGGATTACAAGAAACTTACTCAACCAATTTCAATTTGGCCAATTCCTCATGATAAACACAAAGAACTGTGAACAATTTTGACTGCGTTTTTTTTAAGTATACAACTTTCAAATCTGGGTCTGTATGGTATCTTTATTTCCAAACTGACAACTAAGTCTATCAAGGTTATATCCAAGTAGCTCACTATATTTATGTACCAACGATTGGTACTTCTATTGAACTGTTTTCTGCTTGATCTGTTGCAGGAACTCTAAGATTGGAATTACTTTTATAGTTAGTCTTTGTCTCGGGTCGTTTGGAATCACAGCTTACCTGGCGGCTTACTTCGGTGCTCCGGTAGGAATACGTCCGTAAGTTGACCCCATAGCATAGCGCCACATGACGTAGACTATTATCACAATGCAACGAGCCTTAATCCTGTAAACACATATGACAACAATATTGTGAATGTTTTACTCCATGTTTCGTCCAAACAAGATCGAATCCTTGAATAACTCAAAGTTCCTCTGTTTACGCACTGTTTTATATGGTTGAATGGCTTCTGACTGGCACCCCCGAACAAAGATATTGACTAATAGGGAGACCACCAACATAGCTCAGTTGGTAGAGTGCCGGTACGTTAATCCGGAGGTCGTTGGTTCAAGTCCCCTCCAGTCAATTTTCCTTTGTTCAAAAATTATTTAAAATTAACCCAGTCAGTTTCCTTTGTGGTTCACCACTTTTAATTTATTCAAAGATGAAACTCCAGACCTGGCTTCTGTCGATGGCAAACTGAAGCAAATTAATTTACTTTACAAATGTATATGCATTTAGGGCCTACAACAACAACACTGAAGTTGTATACGGAAACCCGACTGCGGATATCATCTACGGCAAGCCATACTGTCGGATACAGACGTACCTGGTTGGCATGATAGCTGGATATATATTCTACACGCTCAATGGAAAGTCTATCAAAATGAGCAAGGTATATTAATAGACTCCTTGCATTGGCCACCATCGTTGATGAAACATGCACGCGTGAAAGGCTATCATTGGTAGAGAGTCGTGCGCAGCGCGTACACGCCTGCACTTTTTCATTGTTTGTCATCGTCGATGGCGGTCAATGCCGTCATGTGCAACAGTGTTTTAGAGTTAGATCTAGGAGTTTAGCGCCAGAAAGTTATTATTATTATGTCGCCCGCAGGCGGAAAAGAACTGTAGAAACCTTTGGCAAGTTCCTACTTTGCACTTTCTCACAATTTATATAATATTTCAACATAATTTTGTTTGTGTTTCTGTGTCATTTTGAAACTGATTCCGAGTCGTACCGATACAGAAATTGATCAGGCCCCTTGGAACCTGGATCCGGGTCAGTCTGACCCGGAAGTATTTCGAGTGTAGGCCTAAATCGGAAGACAAAAACGATAACATTTTTTAGAGGGTGACACTCACAAAATTCAAAGGATTTGTTGCTCATTGTGGTCAGTTAGCATTATGAAATTTTTAAAAAATATCAAAATGAAGACCTTTCATAGTTTCATAAACTTAAAAAGTAACGAACAACTGTCACAGATGAGTAAAATTATTCGGATGTAACCACAAGTTGCATTTCCGTTTTGTATTTAACAAGTTCTTCTTTTTGTTTTCCAAAGTACAATAGGCCCTAGAGGTTTAAGTTCTCTTTAAAACATTAACAGATTCTGTAATCCACCCGCAAAACAACTGATGTAATCTACTATCATAACAAAACGGTTTGCGCATAACACCATGTACAGTCAACTATCGTGCAGACGAGCTCGGAGATTATGAGAAGTTACACCCCGGCCTTTTTTACATTTTCACATTCCAAAAAATAATGTCATTATTATGTCTCATAAAAAAAGGGACACCCACTCAGATCCTTTGCCCCTCTCCTCTTGTCTCAAATAAGGTCGACAAAATGCACAATTGAATGAATCGATACGTAAATGAGCCACCAATTACCCACCCCCACCCCACCCCACCCCACCCCACCCCACCCCACCCCAAATGAAAATGTTTTGTTGTGTGGACCACAGCTCATTTGGTGCTTGGTTCGGTTCGGCGATACCTGGCAATCCCATTACTGTATGTTTTTCACTAAGGCAGTAGCTCCATCTAGGGTACACTGTCTATCAACGGATCGTTTTCTTTTGCACTCAAAACAACAGTCATCATGTTCAAAATGTAGCCGTAGTAAAACTTGTTCTTACCTTGGTTTGAAAATGGACACAGGTACAAGTTCCAAGACATGCTTTCTTATGATAGGCCTACATGAGTTTGGTGTAGTCATTGCACCATGGTAATCCTCGCTCTCAATAGTTTCACATTGACACCATTCAACTCTCCGCCATGAATAAACCATTGATGCACTCAAAAGCCAAACAGCAAAAAGACGCAATGCGCCTTATAATCATGACGTCATCGTGGCTTAAGGACTTTACACGCCCTCTGCTGTCTAAAAACGAACGTGCCATTTTGCTCACTATTTTTTTTATTCAAGGCTGTAACTACTTTGTAGTGCCTTTGTTTACCACTTTATGTGATGAAAATTTGAAACATGAGCTTAGAAAATTGTTGACGTGTACGGCAATTATAAAGCCGATAATATATTCATAGATTTAAAAAAAGTTTTCCTCTTTACAGTGGGTCAACACCTTTGGATGGTTGATTGCGGTTGCCTTGGGTATGGGCGTGGTTTTCGGCCTCTACAGGCAGCAGCCAGACAACAACGAAATCGAACTCTATGCCGCTGTAATGTACACGACTTTCAGTCGATTCGCCTTCGTTGTTGCTGTTGTTTGGGTAGCATTTGCCTGTCATTTTGGATACGGAGGTACGTTTTGGGGGACTTTGTACCACCTTACCCCGCCTTTCGAGTGAATCTCATATAGTGGGTTATTAAAACTGGCACCATGGGTGTTGTCACTACAGATACTAAAAAAGGAATCAAATTTACAACAAAGGGTGTGAAAGTAACACTAATTTCTGCCAAAAAAAATTACATTAACGTTATTTAAACACCCTACGGTGTTAATTTGAATCTCTCTTGTGTATTATGTAACAACACCCGTGATGTCAATTTCAAACCCCAGTGTGTGTATCTAATTATTAGAATAAGAAACTATTTATCAGTCTCCGCAGTGGCCCCTTTGTGATTCGATAAAGCATTATTTAGCTTTGTTTACAGTTTCCAAATTTATTATTATTATTTGGATTAATGTAGATGTCAGAAGCAATAGAATTTGTGCTATTATGCGGCCCTTTTGGCTTTAGCTTGGTCCTTGTGCGAGTGTTTGAAATGTTGATCGCTTAATTATTGCATTGTTGCAGAATATACAAATCTGGGCTATTTATTTCACGAGGCAGCCAATACATGATAAAAAAATAAAGTATGACACGTGACGTGTGTTCCACCAATCAACGACATGATCTAAGTGTGCAGTATATAGATAATAATATAGGACTAATTTATATGCTTGTAATTTATTTTATTCTACAGGACCAGTCAATGCACTACTTAGTTGGAAAATCTGGGCTCCATTGAGCCGTTTAACCTTCGGTGCCTACCTGCTTCATCCAATATTGCTCTACGTCATGTACGTTACCGCCAAATCACTTTATCACTTCACGGTTATGACATATGTGAGTATTACTATTTTATCAAGACGTTGCGTTAAAGTCCCAACAAAGCCCCGTGAATGTGACTCGTTTATTTTGTTGTTGCCAATAAATTCTATCAAATACAATCAATTGCTTTTAAAATATGACACTACCTTACGAAAACGGGGTCGCAATGGGACATTTCGCTGCAACAGGGGATTTTCCACTGGTGACCCCGTCCCCCTATTCGGCTAGTTATGGTTTGTTTGTTTGTTTGTTGGGGTGGTCGTTTGTTGGGGTGTTTGTTGGGGTGTATGTTTGTTTGTTTGTTTTTTCAACTTTTGCACGTGTTGTCGACCAACTTTTGATTTTTCTACTGAAAACTCTCAATGTTCAATCACCAGATCTGTGTCTTCAGTGCCAATGTGGTGATCTCATACTCTGCGGCTTTCCTGTTGTCGATCGGTGTTGAAGGACCGCTGATAGGCCTGGAGAAAGCCGTCCTTGGCGGCACTGGTACTCGGCAATCAAAACCTAATAAGATGCATACTTCCAAAGGAAAATAATCAAGTAGGTAAGCTTAATGCAGATAGCATTATATACAAAATGCTCATTGTAGTTGACAATCAAATCCACAAGAAGTATGTATATTTTATTCTGATTTTTAATGTTTTTCTTTCAACAGACATTTCGTTGATGTGAACTGCAAGGCCGCAAATACTTTTTCGACAGTGTGACTCGTGTAAATGTGCATCGATGAAAAGCCTTTCTCTTCCCTTCTAAATTTACTTTGAACTCTGACAGTTTTCATCTCATTTTAATATTTACATACTGCTGTAATGCACACACATTGACTTTAGCATAACACAAACATTGAATGCTTCTTTAGTAACTAACATTCACAGTTCATAATGTTTGCGTTTGTAGTCAAACACCCTTTTGGAGTTCAGTCGTGAATAATCAACACAAAAATATTGGAATAAGAAATTAACTTTAAAAAACAACAATCGAAAAAAAGATTTGGTCATGTTTTGCAATGTAGTTTAGAAACAGATTTCTTGTGTCATTGTTTAAATTTCTATTTTCGGCAACAACAAAAAACCAGCAAATTTGTATTACAGCTAATTTGCCGCTGTAGTTGAAATTGTAATTCAATTTTACTTCATTCAAGGCAAGCCAATTTACATAGCATTTTATTACGTAACTTAGTGAAAATAAAGGATATGCATTTTACACAGTTTCAAGAACTAACCTGTGTGTCATTGTTTTTGTACAAAACAAAATCCCAAAGGTGAGCTGATTATAAATCCCGCAGCCGCAGTATTGGGGTCGAATCCATTCTCAATATGTGGAGGAAACACACTCATGGATTTGAAATTGCCGACAACAATCGACGTTACGAAGAATTGAGAGGCTAGAATCATCCAACAACACCAGGGATCGGTCCGCTTTTGGATTGTTGAATTCCTGGTCATTCTTATTTAATGATTTAGAGATGTATCAAGTACTGTACAATTCTTCGCGAAATGTACATGTATGCACAATATACTGTCACTCAACTATTTGAATTTGAAATAGAGAAGCAATTAGAACATGCAACCTTACATTGAACGGTCGATGTTGACAAAAACAGGGCCAGTGTACGCGGTAGCTAAAAAGTCACAATTGGTTTATTAATAGACCCAGTTAATCGAAACAAATTTGGTGGATATGGCCAGGTGCGTTCAAATGACTTGGTCAATCATGAACACTATGCAGTCATGCACGAATCGGGGGCTCTGGGGCACTTGCTTCCCGGTAAATTTTTGAAAAAGGGGGAGAGAGAGAAAGAGGGGACAGAGAAGCAAGAAGAAAGGGTAAAGAAAGCAACATTCTGCAATAAAAATGAAAATACAAAAAAATTACTGTGTGCAAATGCGCATTTGTCAAGACTACTGCAGCCTGTTTCAAAATTAGACGTTACAGCAGGCCGCTGATCGTCTTCAACAGATATTTTTACCTCTGAAAAGCAGGAAAATGTTACCGAAATCCCATTTCGATAGATTTTGAAATACATCTTTCCAATTGCGTACCTTAATACTGTGGGGAAGTTTGCTGAAGAAACTTTCCCCATATCCACCCGAGTGGTCACAGTACATTCTATTCCTGCCTTTCTTTTCCGGCTCAATTTTGCCAAGCTCAGTTTCTCAATCAGAAGTTTATTGCGGAGGCTCGGCCATCTCTAAATTTAGCCTTTCCTCAAGAACTTCACTGTTTTTTAATGTAATTCATATTCACTGATAGTTGTGGGATTTTTGGATTGTAACACTCGGTAGGTTTAAGTGTTCCTTGGTTAATTTCAATAATAATAGGACGATGGGAAACAAAAGTTATGACCACGTATGAAATTAATCCAAACAGTAAAACAAGTATTAAAAGTAAATTATATTTTATTTCACATAAAGAAAAAACAGTTTTTTCTTTTACAGCATGCAAAACAAATATTGCACATTACTTCTAAAGCTATACACATTGCTTCTAATACCTTAACGACCTCAATCGTTCGTAAGCCGCTTCTCTCTCACAAAAACGAAAGAAAAAACCTCCAACGTTTTAGAAACTTGGTTAAAAATAAATGCTGCAATGCGTATCAAGGATGTGTACGAGGTTGTGTACCACGCCCATAAACAAGTCCCCCTTCAGGAATGCTACCGATTCAACAGCTTTTGATAATTTACAAACTAAAAAATTATTTTGCATGATATACATTCGCGTTTTAAGAACTTACCATTATAGATCAAAGTACTGAAAATGATGCAATTATGTGTATTAAAAAACAAAGGCTATAAACAAATTGAAATCAGTTACAATTTATTTATTTGTTTATTTATGTTCATATATATTTTTTTTAATGGGACAGAAGGTGCAGCAAAGCAAGCTAAACTTTGTGTTGCAAGATTGTACCTACAAGAAAAGTTTGCTTTCAGTTTGCAAATTATGCTTTCATGTGAAAAGAAACTATTCAAACTCGTGTCAAGTAAAGAGATTATTCAGTTGCGATAAGATTTGGTCCTCAACAAATTAATGATTGGAATTGACACTTTGCAGAATAACAGTTAAAATGGCATGTTGTTATAAAAAAAATCCAGAGACAATGTCTTGATATCCCTCAGTTTTAAACATCTAAAAAAAGTTACATTTCAAAATAAAATTCACCACTTATTACTTATTTACTAGTTCGTAAAATGTACAGTTTTCATTTTTCTTTTAGATAAAGGACACTTTTTTTTCAATTTATATACATCAAGAAACAAACAAACAAAAACTTTATTTAAAAAAAGAAGTAAAAAACAAACCTCGCTTGTGATTGTCATACACAGGGGAAAATAACAGAGGGGAAAGCTTTCTTTGGCATTTTTTATTCAGATGGTCTTGATATTTGAAAAAAGTGCTGTTCAAAAATCCTTTCCGTATTACGAAAAAAGAAGAAGACTTTCATAAGACTACATGTAATTCAAAGTCAAGTACTATACATTGTCATATACAGATATTACAACTATAGTAACTGTTTTTGGCCACAATTATCTAAACATTCAGAACAACAACTTGTAAGATGTTTTTGTACACCTTGCATGCATTTAAACGCACATTTGCTGAAGGTAATTCAACGCACAGTAATATTTAGTCAGAATATCTAGTTCTCTTAATTATTTCCATAACATGTTGGAAACTGTTCAGTTTAAACACTTCAAAGTTGCGTCTACGTATGAACAAATTTGCGTTAAATCGCACATTCAAATTTTACATTAGATAAGTTAATTATTGAAATCTAACCTAGTGCGAGAGCTGCCAACATTTGCATCTGGATACCAGCGAGATTTCGTACAGTCACGAAAGATACTTAGAATTACACTCAACAGGGAAACAGTTTCCATTATCTGTGAGTATTTTTCGAATTCGCCCGTCAAAAAATGGATAGATTTGCTCATTTTCGGGGAACTTCTGCAGAATCAAGGAGAGTTGGCAGCTCTATGCAGTGCCTTTGGCGTGAGACATCTCCCATATCCTCCAAAATACACTTTATGGAAATTCGACCCCGACTATTTGCACTGCAGTACCACGTGCTACAAAGTCCATCAACTTTCTGAACATTTCGGAGGATTTGGGCTCTTATTAGCATTAATGCTGACTTTATTTGAAATGCTTGTGAATATTTTAAAATACCAATATAATCTATGGTACGCTGAAATCGTTGTCCCCCTTTTCGTGCAACCCTACGAGCATGAACAAGAAAGGGATGTCAATAGGGTTGTTGAACATGGTGAAAGCTACGAGATTTGTGGGAACGCCATGTACGGTGAATCTCTTTCTAACAAGTGGTGGCGGTTCTAAAGATTATCTGCAACATGTCATTATCTTACCCACTACTACAACTCGGTAGAGAGATATTCCACAAACCCCAGTTTCTAAATTAATTTCAGATTTGTTTACACATTAATTATACAGAGCTCTCTGTCAATGAAGAGTAAAATATCAAATACAAAATCGGCACAAATTATTCAGTATTTCCTTGCTATTTGTTGTAACAAAAAGTGTCCAATGATTTGAGCCATACGAAGTGTAAAAACAGAATTGACACCTGGCAGTTGTACAAGCAACCAATAAAATGCATTTCTTTGCAGAAAGTCATGCCCTTAGCACATTGTGTGGCTATAAAGCAATGTGTTGACCTAATTTACTTGACGTCACCCTACGATAAGTCTTGGTTGAGCAACTTTGGGAGTCCGATACTCCACGTGTTGGTGTGCAGGGCACATTTTGAGACAACTTGCAGTTAGAGGCACACCATATCTTTCAGGGAGATTTGACAAATGTGGGAAAATCCTGAAAAATGGCTTCCACACCTAGACCCCAGAACCTTCAGGAGGTTTACACACTGTGTGCATCACCAGAAATACAGCACTACATGTTTAGACACAAAGTGCACTACCTATTTTTCTCTTTCAAAATTATCGAAAGACTCAAGGAGTTTTTTGAAAAAATCCTGAAATCAGGACAAAATTATACCAAACTACAAGCCTGTATCTTTGCGTGCAATTCGACTCCTAAAACGGTGGACTAAGGGCAGAGAGTAACAGCGTATGACATCGAAGCAAGGGGCTTATACTCTGTAAAATCCAAACTACTGAGAGAAAGTCCACAGAAGAAATGGTGGGAATCAAACTGGAAAACTAACACATTGTGAAACAAAAGTAAAGTCTGTCCCGAGCCAATATGGCTCAACAGGCCGATGTTTATATCCGGTTTCATTGGCATTGAACGACAGGGAATATTTCTGTTCCCCCCGGACAGAATGCCAGTCCATCACAGGCTACTCCCCATAGCTCTCACCAATGCCCGTTTGTACGCATGGATGGAGAGAAGCAATTATGATAAAGTGCCTAGCTCAAGGACACAAGTGTCACGACTGACCAGGTCAGAATTAAAACCCAAATTCTGTAAACTACAGAACTTGTGTCCACCATCCTAGACCGCTCAGCAACGACACCCCATACACATTGCAAGGCAAGTGCCTTTACCATCTAAAGCATGGTCTCCCATGGAGAAAACAGGCTAGTTTAAAGGGGCAGTGTCGTATTGATCACAGCGAGTCTGTGACCTCTGAACTCTGAACTCTCACCCAGTTACTCATTTCAATTCATTTTATTAACACCACATCTCGTGGCCCGCAGGCCAAATTTGATGTGATTTACAAACAGTTATTTACAAGTTACTGCACACACGTGCATGATAATAATGATGGCGGCCTTTTAAAGCTTTTATTTGTGACGTGGCGGTCATCGCATGCGCGTGTAGTTACTGGGTGAGAGTTCATGTTTCCATGTCCAGCCACAAGACTATGATCATGACAATATTTGACCCTCGAGTAAAACATGTTCAAAGTAGGAACATTTTTACCCCCCAAAAAGGGCTGACCTACACATGTACACACATCATGTAGGTTTAGGTAGGCTTACAGGCAGTAGTAATCATAATAGTTGGTAGAGCACCGGTACGTTAATCCAGAGGTCGTTGGTTCAAGTCCCGCTCCAGTCAATGTTTCTTTGTTCAAACCCAAATTAATCATATTAATGTAAGAAGAATACCATGTCTGAATCATCAACACCACATTACCCACAATTCTACTGATTGATATTAGAAACCTTTAAAGGAATGTTAAAACCGGAATGGAAACATGTCTAGTCTGTAAAAGAAGTTGCTAACATAAAGAAATACAACTGTTTATGACACGTATAACTTTGCAGATGCTTTGTAATTCTGAGATTAAATGCCTCTGATTTTTGTAAAGCCACATTTTGCACACAAAACTTTTACCTCTAAATGTGCTGGGTGATTTTGTTAACAGACTGTGCAACTCTCGCAGGTATGCGAGAATTAGGACCCGTTAATGTGCCCAAGTCTGTTTCTTTCAACGTTTAAACAATGTACATGAGACCAAAGTGGTCCCAAAAATGTTTTGAATGCGCGCGAGACTTGCACAGTTTAATAAAAGATATTACGCCAAATTGATTGAACTGCGCACTTCTACGTTTTTATTTGCACTGAATCCTATTAGTTCTATTTCTAGGGTATGCATAACAATTTCAGAGTATGGTTTCGGGTCCCAGTCATGGCACCAGTGTCTTCAAGCAGGACTTAACAACAATTGCTTCATCACTCCAATGGGGCATAAAGGTCCTGTGTATTGTAAAATGCGCCGCATCACCCTGTAAATCCTGCGTAAATTGGTTTCATAAGTCTAAATGCCTGTTGAAAAAAAATAATAATCACCTTCAAAACAATCACCCTTCGCAGGTAAAGCGGTACAAAATAACTCTTATTTCAGGCTTACAATGAGGCTGACCACTGGCATCAGAGCATTTCATGGCAGGTAACAAAACACGACAGTTACATGCATATGTCAAGTTTTTGCGTTGTCATAATTTACACACAGAACCAAGTAATGAAAAAAGGAAAGCTGAACAAGATGGGTCCCATTTTCTTCAAGAATGTATCAAAAGGTTGAAGTCATACACAGGAAGTGTAAGATTTTGCTTTCTTCCAGTGGGGTACACACTTTGTTCTTGCAGGAAGTCCAGGATCCAAGGACCATATGTAAACATGCAATGACTTGAGTAAGATTGCCTACATGTATACTGCACATAAACCTACTTCCCCCATGATCATATTGTAAAAAACAAGAAGACCTAATCGGTACTGAATACATGAACCTCACTTAAACTGAATACTTTAAAAGCCTCCATTTCATTTCATCTCACAAAGTCCACCTCATAATGGAAAAAATAAATATCACAAAATAAATAATATCCTTCAGTCGTGGTACGTCCGCTTTGTTCCGCACTCGCAGCAATACTTAGCCTTGGGTACCGGGTACTGTGTGCCGCATTCATGACAGAACTTGGAGGCTCGTCGACCGTTGATGTTTTCCAGGCTAGGCTTTCTGTTGAGGCTACCTCCAGAGGGCGTGTTCCTGGATGGCGGTGTGGGTGTTCTTGAGTTTGGGGAACTGCAACAGAAAACATGATTATTTGATCAAGTTAGCTGTTACAGGTTTTTAGTACCACCGTAAGTCAATTTCTGTAAAGTGCAGTGGCATAGCGATGGGGGGAGGGGGTGTTACCCCCAAAGCATTCAAATTGTGGTACATGTATGCATACATATAGTAGCACTGTGTAACAGCGATACATCATGTGGTGCAAATAACTGAATTACGATGCATGAAAAGCGTTTGCAGAATGTGAAGTAAGCACTAAGACTAAACATGACTAACTGTTTATAAGAGCTAGAGATGATGGGTTTGGTATTTCCCTCTCCGATCCCCACGAAATTTTCTATCTTGACTCGCCACCCTCTGTCCACAACTGAATCCTTACATCTGAATGATCAACAGCTGTGGGATACATGTATACCCCAATCCCAAATCCTACACCACTGTTCACTGCATCCTGTGCATTGAACCTGATGCACAACGCACTTTACTACAATTCATTTACTTGTTGTTAAACCACGAACTAAACTGTCCTTGTTTCACAGCAAACATGCATCAGTCCCTCGGACTGACTTTAAGTTCAACCTTTTCCAGTGTACATTGTTCTGATAAGTATGTTTTTTTTAATTATTAATAGTCCTATAAAAAATACATATTTGTGCAATCCTTCAGAAACAATCGAAACACCAGTATGAGGGCGAAACAGTTCAAAAGTTTTAAAAGAACCGATTGTGTTTTGTGTCATTCTTTTCTTTATCTGCAAGTTTGCAAGAACATGAATTTGTTATCACACATACGGCTCAGGGAATATGGAAATACAGTATTTCTTCATCCCATGTTCAACTCGGCCTTCGACCTCATTGCATATGGGTTGCAGAAACACTCATGTTCTCATGTATTACACATGAACTTGTGAGATAGCTTCAAGTTGAGTAGTTAAGTGGGCCAAAGTCTTGGCCTTGGTGATCAGCAAAATATCTTTGTTTGTTATTCCAACATGAGAGTGTTTCCAAGAGAGATGACCTTTCCCTTCCCCAGGAATTGGTTTCCAAGTCTGTGA
>CM021539.1:4014684-4026270 GCA_010994315.2 Pisaster ochraceus | reverse complement strand
ATTAGTACTCACTCTGTCATTCATAGGCATTTGTGCTCTGGTATTTCTCGTCGACTCTTTCCTCTTTTTAAAATTAGTGACTTGACGGCGCAACCATTTGTAGACGTAAAAACAACTCTTTGGGCTTGGCACAAGATTAAAAGGGTTTGGTAGAGTGGCGCCTTTTTCGAAGTAGGACAGCCAGAGCTGTGATCTTGCGAATTTCCACTCCACGTCCTGGTCACTCTGTATAACAAAAGTTTGAATATTTAATCAGAACCCATTGTTTTTGCTATATAAATTTCGCATGAATCAACGTGAAATTGATTGGGGGTTTCAAGTGAAGAGGCAAAATCGTTTTAGTACGAACGAATAAAAGTAAAAAGGTCGTTGCATATTAAAACAAAAGATCCAAGCTCAAGCTCTGTCAACCAATCAGATCCTGGTATTTCGACCGATCAGGGCTAAGTGTTAGTTTGCTCTGATTTGCTCTTTCACTCACCAACGGGAAAAGGGTTTCAACTTGTATCCAATCAGCGGTCGATTTCACGAAACTCTTCCTAACTTAGGATTAATCTTAGGACTTAGGACGAGTCCCAGCCTTGCACTGTAACATGTAAATCTTAAGATTAATAATCCTAAGTTAGGACTTGTTACTCGTCCTAACTCGAGATAGGATTAATCCATAGCGTTTCGTGAAATCGGCTGCTGCATCTTATCCCATGTTTTTCTGTTCAATGTGAGAATGTTTGTCTAACTTTGTCAGAGCTATTCATGGAGGTCACATCAGGTTCTTAAAGGGACGGTATATACCTTTGAAAAATGCTCCAAAATGTAATGGCCACGAAAAGTTACTTGCTAAAGAGCGCTGGAGAGCTGCTGACATTACAAAACATTGTTAGAAACGGCCCCTTTGAAGTTCTGTACTTTTAGAGAAAGTGGTAACTTTTCACAAAACAATTTGAAACTGATATCTGAAAGCAAACAATATTTTGCAACAAGGGTGGTTTTTTTTCTTTCATTATTTTTCATGCAACTTCGATGACCACTAGAGCCAAACCTTTTCACAGGTTTGTTGTTTTATGCATATGTTGGGATACACCAAGTGAGGTTACTGGTCTTTGACAATAACCAAAGGTACATGCCTTTAAAACGCTATATAATGACTTTTTTTTTGTAGACAAAAGTATACATCAAATGAAATATCATCCAGCAAATAGCAACAATCCCTTACCTCAATCTCTTGAAACGAATTGCTCATCATAGCAATCAGCATATTAAGCATGACTAATCCCATCACTACAAAATACACCATGAATAAGATATGACCAACAAATGACGTCAACTGATGCCCACTTCCGTACTGCTCACTGTTTGGAATAGTTGGATCGTCTGGCTGGGCAAGGCCGAATAAGGCCCAAAATAACGTCATGAAGGTGAAGCCAAACCTAGGGGAGTTAAAAGTACAGTACAGTAGGATTTAATAATTGCAAGATGGATTGTCAGCTTTTATGCAAATGTGCACTATGTGGCACTTGTATGGGCGCCAATGTTGGCCGCCGGGGCTGCATACTCATAAAGGGTTATTACATGGGTTGGACTATAACGAACAGGTGTAAGGAATTCCGCAAGGCCTAAACAATGCCTATACCATTTATTTATTTTATTTATTTAAAGTTATGTTACTTGTTGTATTTTTAGTTTTTGGTCATTCCCCCTTTTTATTGAAATGATCCAGATTGCTTTCCCTTCCTGCGTCAATTTGGATACATATTGAACTGCACGAAAGTAGTGTGTTACTAAAAGGTACCAGGACAGACGATTAAATTAACCTTCCGACACCAATCTGGATCTGCAATATTTTATTACACGAAAGAACGAATGAAATACATGTAGCCGAAACTGTACAGTAAGATGTTGGCGGCGCTACACCAGGAAACCAACTGCGCAAACAAAAGCTGTGCTTGGTTCAGTAGTACAGAAGCGTTGCGCCGCCACAGGAATAAAACATTTTTAAAAATCGCGTACGTACACGATGACTTTAGACGTATTGTGTACGTACATGATAGTAATCATGTACAAACACGACAGACTTATCGTGTACGCGCACTGTAACTATTGTGGATGTAAAGATGAACACGATAACTACCGTATGCAGTAAAGCACCGGGAAATTAGCATGCCTTTTCGTGTGCTTAAGGTTAGCAGCGCTATGAAATGGAAATCGCACAGTTAGCACAAAATGGGCCGTTAAGCAGATTTATGGGATTGGGCCCTGGCTAAAGGTGCAGACTCTCAATCCGTACAATATATTAAATATTATGCTTTATGTATACATACGTGCCGAATCCATAGCCTGCCTTCTGTGTCGTACAATCACTGTCAGACTTCGCGTCGTAAGACCAGTACAAGTTGTACAAAGAGCAGAAGAATGCCAGAAATACCACACTGAAGACTACACCGAACCGTACAATATCACCCAACATGCGACCTAGAGATATCTGCAGTGGTCCCAGGAACTCGCTGACTGGCAGGACGTAAGACATACGACTGAAACTTAAGACATTTGCTACAGCGAATAAAGCCTCGGCTAATAAGATTGGGTCGTCGTCCTTCCAAACATGGCGATCTGCAGAAACAAAACAAATTGCGTAATGGTTATAAATTTACATTTATGAATATATTATATGAGAATTTTTTTTTATTTAAAATCATTGGGAGTGCTATCAAAGTTGATCATGATCTTCGAAAAGTTGACAATTAACGATGAATTGATTGCGTAGCCGAGACACTTAACTACAATATTGATTCTCAACATCACCGAGGTGCTGGTGTAACGATATGACGAGATGCAGAGTGTTAATGTGAATTAAAATACTCGAAATTTTACTAAATTGTGAAATTGTGACCCAAATTGACCCAAAAAATGAAGTCTATTTTAATTTCAGCCAAGCTTACCCGAAACAGCACCCTCTGTTAATGGGAGACATTTTGGGACTGCTATAAAGGGGGCAGAGACTTTCATGTAAATCCATTCATCTTTGAAAATAATGTTGGAATGCCCAGATGTACGTGTATACAACAGAAATGTCCGTGGCATGTCTGCTGCCATGCAGCCATCCAAGTATCCCATTACAATTAAGGCCATATCGGAAGCTACGGCTACGACTGCGGCTGTTTCTAAAGGGCATTATATCAAGCCATAGTCACATCCACAGTCCAAAAGTGAAGTGTACAATAATGTAAAACAAATTAAACTAGCCTTGTTGATCCCTGGACCGTTTTATATTTCTGCTGTTTTGTCCTGGAAACAAAATAAACGCTCAAGGGACCATCTCGAGAGGCTAGTTTTTGTCTACTGCAGCGGTTAGACTGTTCAACCAGTAAAAGGCCCTACCTCCTTGTATAAAATAGAACATCTGCACAGCGAGTGAGTTACTGTCGGTGACCAGACTACATGCCCTTTGTTCGTTGATGAAAAAGTTGATGGCTCTACTGGATGTGCTAAAACTGAATGTTTTTAGAGCAAATGACGACATGTAGAAATTCAACATAGCAATGTCTAACCAGTTCCACACGGATGCTAAATATCGGCGATATCCCTCCTCCCATATTTGTTTAATCTCCGCCCACAAAGTGCCTAGTATTTGAAACAATGAAATAAAGAAATCAATTTCAGTCAGTCTTCATCAATGTTAGTCTCCTAATTTTCTACAAAATGAAAAATATAAATCGGTCGTTCTGGTTTCTCCGTCAAATAAGATCATTTAAGATCCCTTTTTTTAAATAGTTTTTATACTTTAGTCGATGTCTATAAACTGTTTTGTTTTCTTCACAGTCTCAATCTTCGTCAATCAAGGAAACATAACAAATGCCCGGGTATGCATAGAGACCCCTGATCGTTGGCATTTAAAAGTAGACATCCTAACCGTGGAATTGCTGTGCTTGCTTCAACTCATTTCGTATTACACATTTTTCATTTTCAGTCCCAACTCGTCTTTTTTTTGCCTCAGTTTGATGCACTTACCATCACGTGTCACTCGGCACAGCACGTGATGTAAGATCGATTGTCTGATCGGTAGTAACCCCCCCCTCCATCTCGATCCATAAAGAGCAAGCCACACCCCCTCTTGCGACACCCAACCCCCACCCCCACCCAGCCCACCAGCCCAGGGTACCCAGGACGCGTTTCTGGTATCCGTTCTAACATATCTAAATAATGGATATGTTCATGACGAAAATGATTCGTTTATTTATTTTTCAAGACATTCTAGGCGGCCTTGGCCTATACGAAGCATTCAATTAGTATAGAAGTAGACCAACAGTTGTGTTTGTAACCTAATAAATTAGCTGCTTAGCTATCTATAACAGCCCGACGCTGATGGGATATGGGGATGTCTCAATGTAGCGACGAGCTAGACAGATAAAACCTTTGCAGGCTTGCTCTGTTGCACATACTGCAAGTCCCACAATCATGTTTACCTGAATGTAGTGCACGATTTTATGTAATAAAGCGCCTATTTCTCGAGAGACTTGTACGGTATATTAAAGGGTTCTTCACTATTTATCAAATGGGGAAACTAACGGTCACCAAAAGTCTTAACAGGAAAATAGTTAACCGCTGATACATGTACTAATCATACCAACAATTTGATTCAATTGGGGCACGATTTTTGTTTGCACGATTTTTTTTTTTCTGCATTCATTACCCAAATCATGTTCGTTGCCCTTTTTTGCTATAAATGGAATTTATGTTTGCACTTGTTCTATTCCTCTGACGAAGGTCCGGTTTGGATCGAAGGCTATAAGGTCACCATTTCAGCATTTGTGAACACCCCATACATCAGAATAATATAAAAGATACCACTGTGTCTTGTACATTTTTATTATGCTGACAGATGTAGTCAGTGTTTATACTCACCTACTACAAACAAAATGATGAAAAATTCAAACACATTAAAGGATGAAGTTCGAAGGCTGAACTTGTTACTTTTAACATCCGAATGGCTGAATAAAGGAAAGCACGAGTTGTATCTTAATATGGCCTTCGTCAATTCGTTGTTTTCTGGACTCGAGTAGGACTGCAGGTCGACTAAGGTAGATCCAAGAAAGATGAAGAGCAGAAAGACAATGTAGCTTGCTGTATGGGTGATAAACTTCACCAGAGGGGTGCTGATAATACGGCTTAACTGTTCCAAAAAGAAAAGGCAAAACATTGTGTAATTTTTTTATTTTTGGTAACTTCAGTCAACATTTACACGCTAAGAACGGGTAAGAATTTACATTGATTCGAAGTGGAGTTGGCCTTATCCCAATTAGAACTAACCCTACCCGAATACCCATCATAGTTAACCTTAATCCAAAACAGAGTTAACCCAAACCCTGATCAGAGTTAAACCGAAATCCTAGCATTAACCCGAACCCCAAATTAAGAGTTAACCCGACGCCCGATCATAGTTACTCCAAACACCCCAACCATAGTTAACACAAACCCTGATCACAGTTAACCCAAATCCAAATTAGAGTTGACCACACCCCGGAGTTAACCTAAACCTAAATCAGAGTTAACCCAAATCCCCAACAGATTTACCAAAATCCCGGTCAGAACTAGCCCTAATCCCGATCAGAGCTCACCCGAACACTGGTCATAGTTTTAAAAAAATAAAGCCCAATCGGGGTTAAAGCAGTTCCCGAACAAGGTTCAGCCAAATCGCCATCAGAATTCACCCGAATCGGATTCAGCCTTGACGTGGACTCGAACTTACAACTACCAGGACACGAGAGCGATCTGGTTCAGCATGATGCTATAGATATCCGGTTGAACCCGAAATAGATATCAGTCGCTTTGACGACGAGAACCCGGGAAATTGTTAACCTAGCAGATACAGAGAGCTTCTGAAGAGCCGAGTTATACTGATTGTATAAATTATGTTGAAATCGAAGGGATAACTATAATAATTGTTTAGGTAGTACTACACTTTCTAAAAAGTTCAAGGACTGATTTGAATCGTGTCTGGGTTCAAAATACGTCACTCTTTTAGGGTGAACCAAACCAACGGGTTAAACGATGACCGGGAATCGTACCAGACCACTTTAGACTCGGATCGGGTCATTTTATGACCAGTGACTTTTTTGAAGTGAGGCGATGTGATTGGTGTCAGAAGTGTGGGGTTTAAATTGATGAGTGACGGTTACCTTACAATTAGGAGCTACCCAGTAGACAACAGCCAAGAATGGCAAACACAATGGAATGAGCAGAGTGAATAAGATCTTGTATAGAAATCCACTCTGCCTCCAGCCGGGGAAACCATCGTACCACATTGTAGCGAGCTGATGCTGGCAGTGAGGATGGGCAACAAACTGAAATCGAAAAGAGAAAGGTCACTCTGTTATAAATGCAGCGTCATATTATTAGAAAATTGAACAATATTGTCTAATGGGGACCTGACACAATCCTTCAAACAAAACATCAATGAGGGGCTCAAGAAACCTTTATCTTCAGCTCTTTGCGATCTTGCAGTATAATGCATCTATCTTGGGTTATCATAGCTGGGGGATTGGGATGTGCAGGTGTGCAGAGAGTGCAACGGGTTGGATTTTGTCAAGACGAGGTCTGGACGCTGACAGAGTATTGGGGTGGTGAAAAGTTGTCTTCTTTTTTCTTGTTTTCTTTTTGGCAATAAAAAGAAAGGATGGTGAAAACAGATCTTAAATGCGACACCAGGGTTACGAAAATAAATCTTAACAGCACAATTGAAATCTTATAGTTTTCAGGTCTTTTACTTAGGACATTAATTATATGGGTTCATAAAAATTAGGCGTCATTTGAAATTTACCAGTTAAATCCAGAAACGTGCTCATGCCCGGAACTATGGGAAAACAATGGAACTTTACCGCCACCTAGCGTTTCAAAGTCTCACATTGCCTCGGTTTATGTTACCTGTTTCTGGTGATATCTAATAGCAATGCGTAGTCGAGCCATCTCGTTTGGGTTTTTATCTTCATCGTCAGTTTCTTCAAACTCTCCGTATATCTGCTCTTCATTGTCAGCTGGAGAGAACCCCTCCATTGTATTCCCCCTCTGGCTGAGAATGGTACGGACCTCTTCTGAATTCTGACACATGTCCAGGAGATCCGAGGCGTACTTCTTACATTGTTTGGCTAAGTCCCTGAACTCAATCTGTGGGGTAAAATTTACATAAAAGCAAAATGAGGAGATATTAACAACTTTAAAGGGGCTGTGTCGTTATGATCAGAGCAAACCTTTGGCTGCACATAAAACTGCAAACTCTCACCCAGTAACTGTGGCGCGCGTGCTCTCTCCACGATACGGGGAGGGCGCGCCACAGTAACTGGGAGAAGGTTCAAAGTCCCCTCCCCATTGCTCATCGGGCGTGCGCACTAACACAATTTGGTTGGTAAAATAATGGAACATCGCGCCTTATTGTATTAGCCTTTTTTGAGAAATGGTGGACACTATATGATTGCACTGTTTGGTTTGGGTATAGACGGACAAATTTACCCAAACCGAATAGTGTCATAATGTGTCCCCCATATCTCAAAATGGCTTCTCTATGGCGTTTGTGCGCATGCGTGAATGTAATTAGCATACTTCACGGGAAGGGCTGGTTCCATGTGCGTCCACAGGACTGCTTTGATCATTGCGACAAAGCCCCTTTCATAGGCTACGGTAATATACAATCGTTTTGAAACATTTTATTATACGTCGTATTTTTTTATATTTTGTTATGAACAACTTAAGCATTATAAGTGCCTTGTCGAACAATTCACTCTCCATGAATTGTGCAGGAATTGGCAATGATTGCTGAGAGAAAATACCAGTTTCAGTCTGAAAGCTCACTGATTTCAAAGCTCGTACTAGTGCAATCTCCAGAGAGCTATTTCTTTCTGAAATACTGTTGAATCGAGAGAAAGTGTTTGACGACCCCCACCAACCACTGCTTCTTATTTCGGTTGCCGTGATCGAAATAATAACAACTTCTTTCCCCCAGGTAGCACAAAGACATTGCATGCAAATTGTTCATAAATAATATTTGCATAACAAATATGAGTACATGCAAGACACACTTGAGGCCTGGATAAAAAAAAAAACAACATATCACTACCTAATGGCGATCCAGACGACAAAAAGCCTACAGAGACCCAACAAGTAGGACGGGAACAACCGCACTATATACACCCATACACAAAATCCCTTGCAAAACATACACCGTTATTCGTTGTGTTAACTATAGGCAAGTTTAATGTGGTTTTACCCTTACACCTTACGGATTCGAACCCGCCTCTATAGCCATCGGGCTAGCTCGGTGGTCAAGCAATGCAAAGGTCATGGGTTCGAATCCCACCTGAGTCATTGCCTGTGGATTTTCTTTTTTCACAGAGCTCGGGAGAGCATTGAGTATAGAGTGCTTAATACACATCGGTGTTAGGGTAAAACCAAACTAAATTCTTTATCCACGATGCAAATAATAACACCTTTTAAATAAACAGGCAAGTTGTTTTGTGTTGATGGACGACTAGATCACGAAAGAAAAAATATATATATACTCTTCACATATGTACTTTGCCATGAAGGCATTTCTACCCCTACGTAAATATAGGCCTACATTATCACAAAAGCTCGTCCTTGCTGAGTGTAATGATCCATTTTTTTTAGTAAGTGCCTCGTTGAATAATTCACAATCGATGAAACTAAATGAAAAACGATGCCAAAAAGTACACGACACAATAATTAGACTGGCACCAAGGTCGTTAGTGGTTTGTGGTGGACAATCGGGCAGCTAGGGGGAAAATCAACCGAACTTGTTGATATAAAAGAGAGGTGAACTCAAGCAAAAGCAGACCGAAATTTTATACCGAGGCGCCATTCAATATCCGGAGGCATTACTCCATCCAATCAGTTTAAATTGCTTTTATGGCTGTCTAGGTTTTGCACATCACAGATGGAAAGAGAAGATGTATTTGTTTTTTTCCATGGTAAAGACCTCAAACATTTCATTAGTATAACTTCCCTACAAATCAATCCAATTATTAATTTATGTATTTGACGTCACAATTTTATCGCTCGCCATTATGGAGTGTTTACACGCGCACGTCACACGTCAATATACATGACACAATTCTTGTGCCCCAAGTCGTGAATACTTACGCCAATATTTATGAAAAAAATGTCAGGCCTTGTGCTATAACAAGCCTATAATATCGACGCCACTACTTCCGACAAATACGACTTTGTGCCCCAAGTCGTAAATACGCCAATATTTACGACAATGTTCACGACTTGTGCCTCATGTCGTGAATGAATACGACAAATTAAAAATCGACATGTGTCCCAAATTAGAAATATTCATGACAATATTCACCGCAACATTTAATTAAAAAATTCACAACTTGTGCGCGAGTCGTAAACAATGACGTGAAAGTTGACACCAATATTCATGACATTTGCCAAAGTCGCAAACCAAACGAAGCGTGAAGGTGATGGGGGTTTTGTCAGCAACCAAGGCACTGCCCAAAAATGTGTACAAGTACAATGTATATTGTATAATGTATATTGTACAATGTATATTGGCGTCAATATTCATGACTTTGGGCACAAGTCCTGAATTCTGCCATCAATATTGATCTCAATATTTAAGTTCTATGTCCCTTGTGGGCCACCATACCATCCACCGTAGTGTATTAAAATGTTGTCGTCAATATTCACAATTTGTGCACAAGTCGTTAATATTGCCGTCAATATTAACGATTTAGGGCACAGGTCGTGATAATTGTCATGACTACGCCATTTAGTTGTAATAAAAACAACCACAATTGAACATAGAGTCAGAACGTAGTCTACTCTTCGAGACAAAAAATTATGTACCGTGACTTAATAGTACTGTAAAAGTTCTACCTTCTCTGTGTCAACACAAGTGGACTCGACTGAACTGTGACAGGAAATTCACCATTCAACTGCACCGTTTAATTTGATGAGGAAAAAGCAAATTATTGCCGTTCCATCAAATATCGCATCCATTTCATCTTGAAATTACCAATCTTATTGCTGCCAAGGATAATTAGTGACCAATTAAAGGAAAATGACTGTGGTATGATTGCATTTTTCTCCACGGGTAATAGTTTGGGTATGTCATTAAATAATATACCCTTGAGGTATGATTTTATATGAGTGAAGACGTAAGAGGTCTAATTGGGACACTTACATATTCACAACTTTATAGGACACTTAATCTTCATAAATCGTACACAATAGACTGTGCAAGTCTCGCGCGTATTCGAACATTGGCATCCGTTAAAGCGCGTGAGTTTGTTTCTTTAACGCGTTAAAGCAATATACGTGGGACCACAGTGGTCCCAAAAATGTTCGAATACGCGCGAGACTTGCATGGTCTATTGACATAATGGAAACACGGCAGATGTCCAACTCCTCCTTTGTACTTGTTTAAACATAGTGAGTGATATAATTTATTCAAAACAATATACAAAGGGGAAAGAGTGGATTATACTTCTATAGTGTGAAATGGGGTATTTTAATAAGTCATTACATGCGCAAGCGCCATCTAAAAAATTGATTTGAGGTACTCAGCATTCTCAGCGTTCCCAGATTAATCTTTTGAGGCAAATGGTTAAAAGTATAATTTTTTGACTTTGTCCCTTCCTATTTGCTGGTAAAAAAATAAAAAATTCAGCCGGAGATAATTGCGTGCGGCACGTCCTCTTATGCCGACCTATAAAAAAAATGTATGAGCGCATGTGTTAGGCCAATTTACCGCATGTGTCATTTCTGTGAGCCCGGGGTGATCCTATGGGCTATCCCCGCCCTCCTCCCCCAACCTAAACGAAGGTACCACGATGCAAATTAAATGCTGGGGAATGTCACGCGATGCAATTCAATACAGAAACCTGTTCCAGGCAGTCTCCTAGAAAAAGAATTACTCGGCAATTTAATTTATAAGTAATTTCCTTATAGGAGTGCGGTGCACTGGTAGAAGTCATGTCATTTTGTGCTACCGAAGTGTGACCCTTTTCATTCACTGCAGTTGTTTGCCTGAAACAGTTTACCTCGTGTGAAGAGGCACACTTGAATTTCAATTAATCTAGACCAGACAATTCCGATAGCTGAGGACCGATATCCAGCCGCTATATAACAACGGGCTTGCTCCGTGGTATGTTACGTGTAACTGGTGGCAATGTTAACGACAAGCTGATCATATTGGATACGTTAATTCTGAAGTTTGTTGTTGCTTTTCGATAATTGTCAACCTTATCACAAGTTGACGGATCTTTTACAATATAGAGTAAATGGAAAATCGGTTTGAGTACAAACTCAAATTGATACATTTAATTCTTGTTAAAAAGTTTCCAGACGTAGTTGTTTTGTAATAACATAACACTAACAAGCATGACCGGCTATTCACTAGATTTAAACATTGTGCTTTCAAGAAAAAGAGAGTAGGCCTACCCATTCGCATTTTTACGCATTCCCTTACGCAGAGCTGGCACGGTGCCAGTGACAATCAGCGAAGTGCTGTTTTGTACACTGTTCTGCTGGCAGGTCTCACTTTACACGAAGTAACGAAAAAGTTAA
>CM021539.1:4001971-4014574 GCA_010994315.2 Pisaster ochraceus | reverse complement strand
AATAGCCTAAACAGTTCAAATAGTTTCTCAAAACGTGGATTTTTTGGCTGCTGCGCAATAAATGTCTTTTTTTGTGAAAACCTGTTGGCTGGTAACGTATGGCGAGCATAAATTGATTGTACTTATGAAATTGAGCCCTGGTTGCCATGCAAGTACGTTGCCTGTTTAACATGGGCCGTAGTACGTCTATATATTATTGAATATTAAGACCACGCGTGACTGTAATGGGTCTGGGTAAACGTAGGTAAACCAATGTTAAATAAACATAATATATTGTGGTGTGGTTTACAAGTGGGTGCATTGACTACGGGATCTACGTCATTACCTTGAACTCTTTCTCAATTCGAGACAGCTGCATCAACTCCTGACTGAGTAAGAACGCAGTTAGGATAGGGTCCTGGCTCGTGAGTGAGATATAGGCTGGGCTAGCTAAGGCACGGTAGGCATGGATACCAGCTAGGGAATGTTTGAGCGGGTCGAAGAGCCTTTTGTTGTGGCATGATGTACACTCGCACAGACTATGGTGGGGTTTCTTCACTGTGTCCCCCCGCCGCAGAAGTAACCGAATAATGTCAATTTCATTACAATGAGCCGCCAGCATGATAGGGCTGATGTCCTGATCAAACTTTGAGTTGCTCTTCGGCTGGAAGTAATTTGTCAAACTTCCCAGACGAAATTTATCTTTACTCTTCTGAAACATTGGGTGGGTAAGGAGGGTTTGCGTGATTCGCAGGTACCCCTTACTAATGGCTAACATCAAGGACTCATTGATACTTTGTATCGGCAACTGCCTCCCACCGATTCGTATAAGATGTTCCACGATATCAAAGTGTTCGCTATCCGTGGCGATTTCCAGGCAGGTACGGTCTTTGTAGTCGGTGCATTTAAGCAACCGGCCGGCGATGTCGGCCTGGTCCAGCATGGTCCTGGTGGTGGGCAGATCACCAAACTCCACGGCTTGAAGAAATCGCACCTCATCCTTGTCCAGTACGTCATGTTGGTTTGAGCCCAACGAGGCTAGCACCGAATCGTAAGCCCTTCGTCTCATCGTGTGTAGCCCTTGCGGCGCACGGTTAGTTCCGTTGTCTTTGCCCTGTCGCTTTGCCCTATTGTAAAAAAAAAAAAAAATAGAAGAAGACACCGTACATTAATGAAAGGTGATGAGAGACATTGTCATTTGACTAACATTTGATTGTCGTGAACACAATAGATTTGAAGAAATATGGGGTCGATTAATTACCCAAAAGGTCCCGAGAATGGGTAAATGCCGACTCTCCGCAATATTGAAGCATGTAAGCGAGATGGCATTATTCAACCAAGCTGGCTGCACTTTCACAACGACGACCCATAAAATCATATACAAACATTGGCTGATTATCCAGGAGCATATTGGCTGGGGCACGTCGAGCGTGAAAGGTCTGGAGTAATCTTAAAACACGGATTCGGGTGAATCTTGTGGCCGGCCCAGATCTAGCTTAATTCAATGCGCATCAACAGTTCATTGGGTTTGGTGAAGTACAAAATAGAATAAACGCACGCTGTCAACAAAAGACCACGGCACTTTTTATAATGACGAGCAAAGCTGTCATTATGCAGCTTTCCGTTGTGTGGGCAAATTGACTACTGGTTGGGACGCATACCTAGAACAATCCAGTTGGCATAATATTTAGAGTTTCACATACCACATAACTCACTATTAAAACGCACAGGGGAAAGCTACCAGCATATTTGACGTGATAAAAAAACCGATGGTAACATGTTGGATAAATCTTCACGGTGGGACTAATTATCATAAAAACTAAGTTTTATTTACATCATATGAAACAAGTGACATAAGTTACTGAAGACGCAATTTGTGATAAGGCCTAGGTGGTGGACTACTCTGACATTCATTTGTAATCCGAAAGCTGACTTTCATGCATTTTACTACCACTAAGGCTTCCGTCAATTCTTATTCTTAGAAAATTGCCTCTGCAATGTTAGGCTGGCAGGAGCAACTTTCATTTTGTCCTTAACCTATACCCTTCTGTCGGTGCAATGTGTTGGTGGTAATGTTCCATTGCAAAGACATGTAAAAGGTGATTGCGAATGACTTGAAGAGATTAAATTGTTTCGTGTATAACATGTTGCACTCGCTGCCACGTTAGTGGAGGCTTTAACTTTAGAAACTCCATGGTCGGCATTGATACAGATCCCCGGTCCAAGAGGCTTCACTCATTTCGGGGTCAGGCTTGCCAAGAAACCGGTTAAACATTGATTTGAACTCAAATTCTGCGTTAGACTTACCCGTTTCTGGGTCATTTTGACACAGATTCCGGGTCACACTGATCAAGAAAAGTGGCTGGCCCAGCGGGACCCGGAACCGGGTTATGTCTGATCTGGAACCGGGTCAATTCTGACCCGGAACCGGGTCAATTCTGATCCGGTGCCGGGTCAATTCTGATCCGGAACTGGGTCAATTCTGATCCGGAACTGGGTCAATTCTGACCCGGAACCGGGTAAAGTCTGATCCGGAACCGGGTCAATTCTGACCCGGAACCGGGTCAATTCTGATCCGGAACCAGGTCAATTCTGACCCGGAACCGGGTCAATTCTGATCCGGAACTGGGTCAATTCTGACCCACGGGGTCAATTATTCTGCCTTGGGAAACTTTAGAGTGCATCACGGAGCACTCTCGCGCGTCTGCCTCAAAACGCCGTCTACAGAAAAATCTGTTTACATTTTAATTAGACTTATTTAGCTTGATTGTTCATATGCACACTGCCGGTAGGCCTACCATTTGCTCGTGCCATTTTTCTACGCCATTCCCTCTTACTCTGTACATGGTTTGTAGCTGCGCAACGAGTAGATGGACACCAGTGAATTATAAACGTGTTTACTGTTGTTATTAGCATTATTATAGGTTTTCCCGCTCATTTCCGGCAACTAAGCGTCCAATTTTAATTCCGCATTATTCTATTTTGTGCCAAATTAAAAGCTCCTCGAAACAGTCACCACATTTTACTTCATGTGTCAGCAAAAATTTATCTCGCGTCATGCGATTAAAACAAATTTTAACAACCCACTCGAACAGCACATCCAAATTCATTTTCGGGCAGGTAATCGTGGAAATTGTACAGATGAATTGACGCTTTGTGGATCTTTACCTCGCCTTTAGATTTCAAAAGATATAAACATGGTTCACTTATTGTACAAGAATTACTTTCCTGGATGTTCTTTGGCAACGGTTGTCATACAACCACAAACTGAAGATTCTGTGAATAAATTGTTTACACACGAATGAAGAATAAAAGACCCATATACTACAAATTGACTCATAGAAATTGTCCAGTATACATCTTTTGTTTTCAAAAACCAGCTTATGAAGAAACAAAAAAAAAGATTTCAAAAAAAATCTATAGTTTGAATACCTTACAAGTTTAATTGAATGTAATGTTACACTATAAATTCGCATGCCTAAAAGTGGAATTGTATGACCGTTTTAGTCCAACTGCAGAAGAGGTAAAATCGCTTCAATACGAATGCGTGAAATGGGCTGCTTCTTGCCGAAAACAACAGGAAAAACCTAAATTAAACACTCCTTGAAACTTAAAAAAGTGCAAGACAACTTTCTTCTCACAAAACTAACAGTAGCTCGTGTAAACCAACTTACCTTCCTTTTACCAACCCGGTATAAATCAAAGATTATTTGTGACAAAACTACACTTGAAAGAAACTAGATCATTCACAAGAATGCTCATATCAGCACCAGTCCAGGAATCAGACCATGAGGCTGATGATTACCACCAGGTGCAACGTGACTGTCGATGAGCAAAACCCATGAAACTATATTTGTTACAGGTCACTGGAAGTAGTATTTAATGTACGTCAAAACCGTACGTCTGGCCAACGGAAGATCTTCATGTGCGGGTGGATAAAGCTAACAGGTGTTTTTTCAGACGACAAAATGCATAATAAACAGAAGAAATTGTACTGTATTACTCACGTGTTTTAACCTGGATATTTTCAAGGCCATTATTTGAACTTCAAATGACTCGTTTAATCATCCATAGGCCTACACACCTTTTGGGAACTCTGCAAGTCTCAACTGAATTAGGTATATACTTTGTTGGAAGCTCAAATCCTGGGTTCACATTTATTGCCGTAGCTGGTTTTGAGTCTTATATAATATATAGCAAAACCGGTAAAGGATTTTTAATATTACATCAAATAATTTTTCTCTGCAGTAAGCCGCTGCAACTATGGGATTCGAACCCTTGCCTTTTGTCACAGAGTGCGTACATTGGTGAACTCATCATCTCAATGGCATGAAGTCGTGGGTCCGAATCCCATACGTGTTGAACTTGTGGACAGCTTTGAAGGACGGGTTCAATCAGAATCCTACGAGGAAGCGCGCGTACTGTAGCTGTAGCAAGAGTGACTTGTTTGTTGTTAGTGTTTTGGAGGTTGTTGTTTGTTAGTTGTTGTTGTTGTTGTTGTTTTTTTATTTTTTATTATTAACACAAAAACTAGTGCAGTTGGCTTTTATTAGGTCTACAGCTGTTTGACAGCATTCATGACATGTCATTGTGGAGTATTCCTATATTCGGGTCTACAATATATTAACTAAATTGGAAAACCAATTACCCTCTTTTTCGGTTGGCTATTACATGCATTTTAGCAGATAACATAGCTTGTTGCCCCTTGCACGAACGTCGTCCACATGTTGTGACTGTGCCACGTGGTTAGCTTGGAAATGCCGCGTCGCCTAGAACGCAGACTACACTGCCTGTGGGTAATTTCTCTATGGTATATAAAACACCAGGGGCATTGACGTCCAAAATTGTACAACCCAGATTTTGTGATGATGACGTCAGGTGGGTCTGGGTCAATTCAAGTCCGTACACGCTGTAGCCTACCCACCGAGTCAATGATAAGCCTGGGAGCACAACAGTTACAACCCTGGATGATGTACAGGGTCTGTTTAGTAGAGAGATTGTCAAGGAAAGTCAAGTGGGTAATCAATCACCTCACAGACTAGTGGGAAAACCGTGTAGTAAGTTGACTAAAACAAATTTGCAGTAGTATTTTCTAAGTTGATTCTTTTAATTGATGTGAAATGCATTGGAATAGGACTGTCTGTAAGGATGGCATAAATTATTAATAATCTTTCAATGAGTAGTACCTACACTAATCATACATGAAAACGTTGGCTGGTAACCCTTTTCTGTTAAGCAAATCAGTTTTGTGCTTAGAGAAGCAACATAAATGGGCCAGTCGGTGTCTCAGTATTCTTACTTTTAATTCATAAGAAAGCGTTTAGTTAATAAGATAATTAGTTAATTAAAAATGTGTGTGTATATAATATATAATGAGTTTTATACTTTTCCGCATAGATTCCTCTCTGTAAAAATCTGACATAAAAATAAAATAACCCAGCTTATCTATAGCTTATGGCATCAACCGAACAGACCTATCAAGTATTCAAACTTCTGATGGATTTTTGCTGAAACTAAATTAAGTTTGTATCCCAGATTAGATTAGAAGTGAATGCAAATGTTAATTTTGCGTATCATAAGTGAATTTGAGCCCAGCATACCAAAGAATGGAGCTGTGCAAATGTTTGTTTGTTTAGCAAAACGTAATATAGTTTGCCTAGAGTGGTTGTTGAATACAAATGTTTAACTAGCTGGGTGAAAGATATCTTCCAGTTGAACTGTAAATGTGTCCATATTTTATGAAACTCAACACATGTGCAAGGAAGCTCATTATCAATCCAATCTGCCCTAGGAGCATTTCCATGTGGCTGAATTACAGAGTCGTTTGTCGGGAGCTGAGATTCGTTCTTTCTTTTTTTCTTTTTTCTTTTTTTTTTTCCTTGTTTTTTTTCGTTTCTTTTTTTCTTCCTCTTTTTTGTTCCGGGCTTGCTGGTCGGCTGCTGATCCAGGCAGTGCGCACGGCTAAACAGCCGTTGAGATCCCATGCACAAAGGTTTTGTGCACATATAAATAATTAAAGCAAACTCCATTCCCCCTTTTTAAAAAACAACAAGCTATCAGGGAAAACAAGTCTTCCAAAATAATAGTTTTTAATTGATATTATTTATGCTTGACGACTTTATTCAGAATCACTACTATTTACGACACCTTTTACCTTGAAATTCATAACAATTTGTATATAGGCCTACATGGTCTTTGCCGTTATTAATTATCACTTGTTCTTCCCTCACATTTATACACGAATGTCATTGCTACCCCCTTCCGCAGCCAAAATATTCTCACATCGCATAATATGTATACTGATGGTGTATAAAATCGTGGTGTACACAGTTGTTTTTTATGATCCCTTGTCTAATCAAGGAACTGTTCCACTCGTACAAATCCCATGTGTTCGTTTATCAGATGTTACTTGTAGGTTGTTATTTGAATGTTTCCGTGTGAATTTTATGTTGAAGTGCTGCCCAAAATGTAGCCCGAGGTCTGAAGGTATGGATGTAGCCCATATAGCCCAAACTTAAACCTACATGTAGCCCAAACGTAGCCCAACCTTGTACCTAAGTGTAGCCCAAACGTGTACCTGAATGCAGACCATGTTATACTTAAATGTAGCCCAAAATTTGCACCAAAATAACCTAGCTATAAGAGGAGCTAGATGTGCAATGTAAACGAATAGTATTAATACATGATCATTAATATTCGTTTACGCTGCACATCCGACTTCAACTTCTTCAGACTTACCAACAGGGTGGATCCAAACTTGTATCTAAATGTAGCTCGCACCTAATTGCAATGTAGCACTAACCATGTACCTAAACAGTGGCACCAACGAGTTGCACCAAAACGTAGACCCAACCATGTGCCAAAAATGTAGCACCAACGATACACCAACATGTAGATCCATCCAACCATGATGTAGCCCGAGCATACATGTAGCCCCAACCCTGAACCCTAACGTAGCCCAGACCTAAATGTTAACCCTTTTGCCCAATAAATGTAGGCTCCATCTCAATATGGCCCCTAAATGCTGCATGAAGTTCAAACTGGCTACATTTAGATTCATGGTCGAGTGTTTACATTAAGCTCTCGAGCTACATGGTCCGCACACAATGGACACAACTGGAAATTAACACACAGCGTCATGTAAAAAACTGCCCGGTGCAAAATGGTGTACTCTTTTAAAAGCGGACACAACACGTCTTGGAAGAACAGATCACAGTATGCCTTTCAGCTGATACTCTATTCGGCACCGAGCAGATTTTTTTTGGCTTGACACCGGTCTGCTGAAACTGAAACTATTGACCTATTCGGTTTGTTTACAAGTGTCTATGTAGACTTATGTGTTATTATAAAATATATTATTGTAAAGCCAACTATTGACGAGGAGCCTTAAAATGGTTAATGTATAATACTCGAACATCTGGTCGTGCGCGCTGCAAATAAAAACAGGATTATGTGTCAGTTTCTCATATCGCCACTTCCGCGCTTCATCCACAGGTAGATCACCTGTGATAGTTCATAGGAAACAAAAAAGGCGGTGCTTTTCAAAGGTATAATAAAATTTGGTTTTCAGGAGAAGTAATTTCTTTCCAATCTTTAAGTATTTAAAGACTTGGAAAAAAATACCTGTATTTATTTCAAGTAATTCGGTCCGTTAGCGGGGATTTCGTGCTCGTTCCCATGCGGCTTTACCTGGCTGATTTTTTAAAATTGTATTTATTTATATTATTTATTTATTTTTATTTATTTATTTATTTTATTTTTTATTTTATTTTTATTTATTTTTTTTTTTTGGGGGGGGGTCTTCAAATCCTCCACTTTGAATTGAACTGAATTATATCGACACATTGCAACCATAAGGCCAAAGTATGCAACATCCTTTGTTCCTATTACAAGTACAACAAACGGGAAATCAATAAGGCATCAATTAAACATGTAGAACGTAAACTTAAATTAAATTGAATTAAATAAAAAAATCAAGACAAAAGGCAAAATGATTAAAGGAGAACTAAAAGTTTAATGTTTTAGTTTTTTTTTTCATTGTTTAAAAAAATGGCAATGGGCTATCTTTTAGAAAAGTGAGTTTTAGTAAGGATTTTTGTAAGATTTAGTTGTTATTTCCTACTCACTGTCCGTGGCATGCAAGTCGTTTAGGCCGAAGCAAAAGAGCTTCCAACTAATTTCAGACAATGTACCAATATTTTATCGGCTAATCTTTTGGAGTGACAGGCTAATTGAAGTTTCGCATTGTGCGAGTTGATGTTGTAACCCAAAACCTGTACAAATTATCACAAGTTTTTTAATAAACATCAGCTTGGTTAAGACAGGTGTGCCAGGAGATTTGCACATGCCGCTGTTCCCAATTAAAATTTCTCAAGAGGATTGGTACTGGTATAACAATTATAACCACTGAGCTACCACACTGAATCTACTGCAATTGTTAACATTTAGTTGTCGTAAATAAACGCATGGAGTGACAGCACACCAGCTCTATGCAACCCTGACCCTCACCTCTCGATCCTGTATTCACAATTATACTGGTATGGAGAGGAACTGCAGCAATGACGTCATAAGTGCTTTCTAATTGTGTATGTTTATGCAGTGTCATGCGTTTTTATATGAGTATTTTGTCTGATCAATGACAGAATAATATTTACAAGTATATTGCATGTATCGTTCTACAGCTTATCTTAACAAAATACATTTATGCGAAAACAACAGCAAATACACTTTATGGGTTTTTTCTTCTTCGTGTTAATCTGTTTAAAACTCTCAGGTCAAAATAGGTCCGGATCAATTCCGGGTTCCATTTGTGGGTCAGTATGATCCAAGTTCTGTGTCGAGATGACCTAGTAATGGGTCAAACTGACGCAGAATCCGCCGTTAAAAATCCTATTTTTAAACCACTTTTTTTTTAAACCACGGATCAGCCGGATCAGCCTGACCCAGAAATGAGTCACGCCCCCTGGACCCGGAAGTGATTCAGATCAATTCGACCCTGCGAGTTTTTCTACCATGGGAAGTTTGCTCACTGTTAAGTGCAGCGGTCAACGCTGTACATAACTGTTATGTAACTTTCATGTTAATCACACGCCAAAAGCCCAAGGTAAATAATGTCCATTAAGATTTTTTCTTAATCAATTCAATCCACAATTCAACTTGCCTTTTGCATGTATTGTGATGCTGATGCCCATCACAGATGTGCGCATGTGACGTAGGGACATACCCAAATGATAAACTACACGCTCAAGATGCTAGGTCCGATTATAGACTTATGCATCCAGCCGCCATCTTAGAGGTAAAATGGTGACGAAACAATGGAAGCGCACAGATTCGTACGCGCGGCGCATAGGGTTGGCCAATGAACAACCTCATTTTGACCTCTAGGAGAGGGCGCCCTACTGATATGACGTCATGTGCATAAGGTCTATTGGCCGACTTTGACCCAAAACTTTAGGTTTACATTTTAAGTTAGCTGTTTTTATAGATTCGAGGAAGCAGTTTTACAGCTTTCACTTGAGGTATTGCGAGAGACAGAATATAACAATGATGAGTGGTAGTTAATCAAAAGGTACAAATGAGTTATTGTCTGGATCCTGACAGTATCTCACATAATTTCATCAGCCATGTACAAACCATTTTGCATCTTACATATATTTTGTGCAGTGTCCAAGGCATATGCGAACGTTTATGGGTTTTGGGGGTGTGGTTTTTTTGTTTTTGAAAAGGCATCATCAGTCAAAATTCTTTTGGAGACAAAATTATTTTAAAACATTTCATTCAGCTAAACTCAGGCCGGGCAATTTTAATATCTCTTAAAGTTTGACTTTTTGCAAATCGAATGCCAGGTTAGCAACCATTTTTAAAAATTTATCATTAGGTCGACTAAGTAGTAGTCCGTCATGTACGTACTTCAATAGTTTGACGTCAAGCACGAAGTAACGCACCATTACCAATTAATCCGATAAAACCTCCTTTGCATATTTAATTGTAAATTAGAGAATGGTACCTGAAACTACGCTCACAGAAAACGGTATCATTCATCCTAGCCTACATTTTGTTGAACTATTTTACTCATTATTCACGAAGGCCCGTGTCATCACGAGTTGTGAGTTCATTTGTGCTACATGACAACATTTTATGCGCGGAGCGAAAACACGGTGTAATTGTGGGCCGTACGGTGGGCATGTTACGACGGGCGTGATGTTGGCACTCTCGGCCGGATCCACGTATTAGAGCGAAAGTAAATCAACGAAACGTTGGTACAGTCTGGACCAGAGTGCCTTAGGCTGGTGCCTTCTGTAGCTTATAATGATTTCCAATAAGTATATGTGAACAACACAATGCTGAATGTTTATTTGCAGTTTTGTTTTAATAGGGGAGCCTCCTCGGGCAACAGAACCCTTTTTTTAAAAGGGTATTGAAAAAACATTACGAGAACGGTCAAAATGTACAAATCAGTAACAGCAAAGAAGGAGTCTCTTTGGCTTTTGTATCCGTATCAGGTAATAAACCATAATGGGAGCTAACTGGGTAAATTATAAAATAGCTTTCGGTTAACAAAGAAAAACAAAGAATTTGAACCTGCTACCTCCGGATTAATGGCATTTTAGCGACTCGGCTATCTAACCCTAATGCTGGCAGTCTCCCTAATTGACAGGAACACCGCCAACGTAAAGGCTAGATTCACAACAACAGCACATTTTAACCTCATTCACTTATTCATTACAAGTTTAAAACTTGTTTCCTTTGTTTCCATTGTGTTCATCGTAATTTACAACGTCCAGTGTAAATTCATTTAAAACAACAACTGCAAAATCCACATGAATATAAGACAATGGGAAATTTAACATTACAACATGACACTCGACCATATTATAAGTTCTTCAAAAAAATATACATGTGCTTTGATTCTATGTAAATTTGCATTTTTATAATTGTATTTGCTAAAATACCAAGCAGCAAAACGTAGAACCGGCATTAAGAAAAAGGAGTAATCACTTTCAATTTGATTTATACATTTAAGGGTTTGAGCTTAAATCGCACATGGGAGGCGAAATGGAAATCCTCTATTAGAATCAGTGATATCCAATCATAAGGGCGGTCAGAACAACTGAGACAGCGACACTTTATCCCGTTAAAACCAGCTTGGGAGCCATCCCGCCGGCACAAGCCATGCGTTTTACATGGCGGCAACATTTCCGGATGTACGGAATCTCCGATTTAAAGGTTAAATTACCATCCATTTGCAAACAACACTTGAGCAACTTGTATAGTGCATCATCAAAAAACATTATTTAGGAAATAATGCAGCTAAATTAACATGAAATATCACCTGCAATTACAAACCATAGTACGCCCACAATCTGTGGTCTGTATGTGCTGACCAAGTAGGGATATCAAATGAGTAAAATTAAGCATCACGCCCGAATTAACTGTAAAACATCGTAGAAGCATTTATGATCCAATGTTTATGGAACAAATTCTGCCGCACCCGAAATGGTATAGTACCTGATTACGATAGGCCACTTTTCTGTACATTACTTTTAACCTCAAGGTTTACTTTAATAGAAAATAATTTAGTTGTTATATCTTTATCTTGTTTGAAACGCAGGGTACTTAAAACCGATGCCCCCCCCCCCAAAGAACATTTTCTATGTTCCAAGTTCAGCAACCATTTAGTTACACCAATGTTAGTCACGCCCTTGAATTGCACATGCCTACCCATGAAGCAATGCATTGTTTGGGCGTGTCTACTCGTTGACGTCGACGACTGTAACGAGGAACCCGTGGTGACGTAGCTGACAAACAAACAACTGGGTAATTAAGGGAGGTCTCTGATATACAGGGTGGACAAACAATGTGTCGTTATAATTGTTTCTACCGGTAGACACCGATGACTCTCACAAAGGATCCCGTGGTTTGACCGACAAAAGGACGGTCTCGGTTCGACTTTTTCGTACAGAAATTATGTCGACGTCACTAAAAAAAAGTCCAAACAATGAGAGAACAAAGATAAGTCCTCAATTTACAGCAGTAACTTCGTGAATTTATTTGTGAAACGCTGTAGTTTTACGAGAAAAATTATGTTAAACAACTGTGGGGCTATCTTAGTTTCACTAGACCCTTCTTGTAAAATCACAGCAGCTGTGCATTTTTTTTACATTCCCTCCTGGACTGTGATTTAACAGCGTGCCTGTACATTTACGGTTTACCGTTTTTTACGGGAAAGTACTGGCGTCCAAACTGCCAGAAAAATCCCGTAAAAATACGATGTGTTTTTTTTACAGTGTCGGTCGATAAACTCGTGTGGGTGTTTAAGTGTTACTTACAGAGTGTGAATCTGAGAACAAAAGAGGTCCACACGAAGGAGAGACTTTTTTTTACAGTGTTAAAGAGTGTGTTTTTTCTTAAGTACACTAAACAAAGACATGTCCACAGAGTGTATGCAACACAGAGCAAAGAGAAGGGGGTCGACTTCGATTTACGGGGTCAACAAATAAATTTCAGTACCATAATATGGAGGCCAAGGACAAAACAAAAAGGGAAATTAAAAGGACTCCACACGGAAATTTGTGTACAAAGTCTATGGGAAACTGCTAAGTGCAGGGGATAAGGAAAGAACAA
>CM021539.1:3567866-3579032 GCA_010994315.2 Pisaster ochraceus | reverse complement strand
TTTAGTGTAGCTGAGCCAATGATTTGCAACAATCTTCCTACTGTCATTAGGGAATCAGTTAATTTACAATGTATCTACATTTCGTAAAGCTCTAAAGACTCACCTTTTTCCATGTTAATTGCTTTTATGTGCGCTATGATCTTGATGGAATAGCGCCTCATAAATTTTAATTGTTATGTTTATGTTATGAAAGCATAACAAGCCTGAATTCAGAAAAAACTCTTAAAATTCTCAAAATGTCATGCTGGAATTTTTTTTTAAACATCCAATTCAGGGTTCTCTTTTCGAAAAAGTGTGAGGCACTCCTGACCCAAATTTTGCAAGTTTGGTAGAGGTCCTCAGAAGGTTCTTAATGCGGCGCCGCGGTACTAACACGCTTATGGTAATTTGTACGTAAAGTTTGACCCCCCAAGTTTGGCGAGCGCGGCAGAGGTGACATTGGTATAAGGAGTCAATACACGTCTAGGCGCATTGTTCCGCATTTTCTCCTCTCCCACTTTTTGTGTTTCCTCTGTTGATTCTCCTGTAGAAATATCTACATTTTAGACACCTTTTCAAAGCCCCTTCCACACTTGACACATTTCCCAGGAAATTCCCCCCCCCCCAAAAAGGTTGACCTTTTCACACATGAGTAAACTCTGGCAAACTCCCGAGAAGTAGCCATTTCCCAGGGAATAGCTACCCCTGCTTGGGAGCGAGTTTGAGCGAGATAACCCCAGGGTTAGCATGCTGTGTGGTCATTCTTCATTGCATTGAGTTTGAAACGAGCACGGGGTGACGGTGGGGTTTGAAATCCCCAGGAGTTTCCCAGGGTTCTATCTCTTATGGGTCTGTGATGATTTTAAAAACTTTGGGTGGCCCCATAGAAATACCAATGAAACCAATACTACTATCTTCTACTGATATGCCATTCCAGATTGAATTCTTGCGGGGTTTACATAGCATCTGTAGATACTGAAAACAGTGCATGTGCAAAAACATTGAAACACAAGACACTATTATGTTAAGTGACCTCAAAAATGGCCGGTCAGATCTACGAGTGTGTCGAGCATCTCCAAGGTGCGTGTAAGTAAAACTGCTTAAATGAACCTAAATGCATTGACGTCATTTATTTATTTATATTTATTTCAAACAGCACATTTATCCCCGATAAAACGGGTAAATAGGAAATGAGAAGAACTGTTCTGTTTTAGAAGTGGGAGGAAAATTCCAATTGGGAAAACCCACACAATCAGGCTGGAACTGAAAACCTGATCCACATGCAAGGCTCCCTGAGGTGGGATTCGAACCAGGGCCCACAGAGGTGAAAGGCAGACAGAGAAATATCATCGCCGCTACCTTAGAGGTAAAACGATTATCAGACAATGGAAAACACCCAGCTATGTATGCACGGCGCACAGGATCAGCCAATGAGCTACCTCCTTTTGACCTCCAGCCGAGGGCGCCCTACTCATATGAAGTCATGTGGAAATAGGTCCATATTACACTTACCCAGGTCCCTTCTCGGGCCTCTTCCGTCGTCGAGGATTCTGGTTATTCATAGCGCCCCCTGCACTCATGCTTCACAGTGACGAAAAAGCGTAGCACCTACATGTACATATGGAGGTGTAGACAACAACGTGTAGACAAAACCTGCAGATCAAAAGAGACAACAAAAACAAAGAGGCGAGATGCGTTACTGCGATGTACTGTGTCTAGCGTTTAGGAATTGGCGTAAATGCATTGTTTCACAAGCCATGCACTGTCAACAATTATCTTGGGAATGAACAAAGACAAATTGACCACAGTAGGATCTGAACCTGTGACCCCAGAAGTAACATACAGGCGCTCTTCAAACTAAGCTACAAGTTGGTGGTTCCCCTATTCTGTCAAGACCTTTGTTCTGGGGTGCTAGTCAGAAGCCATTCGACCTTTACATGTAAACTTCGGTATAACCTGGGATCACATCAAAGTCTACGACACAACATAGAAAGTGGCAGTACAGGGATAGGAATTTTACTTGATAATTAAACAATGTTTTGAATGCATGTTCCTAATAAAAACCTTATTTCTGATGCTTACTTGCTCACAGGCAACCTCAAGATCATCTTCCATTCCATAGTCACTCAACACTGACAAGTTTGGAACTAAATAAGATTGGCCCAGTTTGTTTTGCGAGAGAAACCAACATCGTTTCGCAAGCAACATACAAAATAAATAATTAAACCCATAAAAAAAAAAAAACCCACACATAACATTTTAACACAGAATCGTGTAAGTAAAATTGTCAAACATTGCTGCCATACAATACAGCAATGAATAAAATATTTAAACATTTAAACACATTCCAGGGGTACCGTTTGATTATTTTTCCTCAGTGTTACCCTTTCACCTTTCCTCTACTCCTGCACTTTTCATCGTTTTTTTTAGTTTCATCTTCAACCGGTGCGCCGATAAAAAAAATAAAAAAATGGAGGGATGAACCTGCCAGTGAGTGCAACAGGAACTAACACTGTAACATTACTCCATCAGTTACATCCTGTCATACAATGATTCCCTGGTAACCCTTGCTCTATGCTGCAACGCATGACAGAAAACACAATAAATGGTACCACTTTGTATCCGTAGTGTTAGCAGCTTTTCCCAATGGTTGTAATTTTTCTCTGAAGTACCTGAAACCACCCCAAAAGTGTTTCCACATGTGAATGGACCTCAGCTTTATACTGAAAATAGTTTGAGTTGATTCAGTTGATGTTTTTTTTTTCTTTTGGGGGGAATGGGTTGTAAATAGGCCTATATTTAAGTCAGAGAACTTTGCTGTTTTAACTTCAGTCAAAATTGCCAACGCTTTACTTAATGTGCTGGTGTAAGTCGCCTAGAATATAAGCTGTACATACATTGAAGGCCTGTAAATAAATTCATAATCTTTGGCTTGTGGCCCGAAAATCATGGTAGGGACTGAGCAGGGGAAACAGAAATGGTAAGCGTAAACGAAGCAGGAAAAAAAGGTGGTCTATCCAATGAATGCTTAAATTAGATTCTTTGACAATGCAACAGCTAAAACCAATTATAAAACACAGTACATAATCAATGTAATGAAAGCCATCCTTTAAACAAGTTGTACAATTGTAAGTTCTAAACCCTATGCCACATGTCTCACCGAGCGTGCCGATTGCGTGCCAATACACGCAAATTGCGGTCGATACGAAAAGAAAAGAATAATTTCAATAATAGTATGAAACAAATTAATTTCACAAAAACATCAAATTAAAACCATTTACGTGTACATGTAGAATGCTCCAGAGTGCACCATAGTGCATTTAAATTTAAGAGAAACATAAAGTGATTTGAAGTAGATTTAATTCAGCGTGCTTAGGCCAAACTTCCACAATTTGGATCCAAATGCCACTCAATTATAAAAAAACCTGGGGAGAGCCCTGCCAATACAAAACAAAGTTAATATTACAGGTACATACTTGTGTTTTAATCACTGTATACTCAGTACTTTCCCTGAGTCCTGTTGTACAAAAAAAAAACTATGTGCGCATATTACTTGGGTGAGGTTCGAACCCACGACTTCTGCAAGTCTAGAGCAGATATTTTACCACTAGACCACCAAGCTTTCCCGGTAGATAGAGGCAGTTCGAATCCTACACTAAGCAGTGGGTACTGCAATGATTTTAATAGATGTTAAAATTACATCGGGGATAAAGAATATTATTGTGTTTTGACCATACACCATCTAGATTGGCAGAGGTAGTGGGTTCGAATCCCACCCGAGTAAAATGCCTTTTTTTCACAGGACTCGTAAAAGTACTGATCAGACGTTGGTGTTAAGCCTGGACAATATCGAAAATACTGACTGGCGCTATATCAACAGGTAAATATCACCGATTTGACGTTATATAGTGAAACATTTTTAAAATTGAAAGTACATTATAGAATAAGATAACAATGACTCAATCGAACCCGGAAAAACAGTTTTATTGCATGGAGGAAATGAGCCATTAAATTATACCACTGAATTACCATCCATACTCCATGAAAACAGAACACCATACATTTTTGTGAGTTTTTTATCACTGGTTCCGACCCAATTAATTCATGGTTTCTACATTACCATCACGATTGGACGTTGAGATCCCTAAAAGCTGGTGCCTCCATTTTTATTCTGATTCGTTCATTGACATCTGCACCATACACGTGCATGTAATATAAATACTGTACATTTATTTTTCAGTGCACCCGACGTTTCCGGACCTTGCGGTGATTTCTCCTACAGCTTCATACCCACTGCAGCACACCGTTCCTTCGTCCCCTAAAAAGTATAGCACACTATGAGCGAACATCCGCGGGATCGAGGTGATGGATACTACTATGGGATGGCAGCACTGTGAGAAGCATTACGTCATAAATATTCACACCAATCGGCCAATTGAAAAGTGGCCAACGGGAAACCAGCCAATCGGCCTGCGCCAAGCATGTTTGTCCGGCTTGCTTCAGCGATACCCTCCGCTGAAGAGAAACCATCTTGGCTAGATGGGAAGACGTAAACAGAGTCTCCAGTTTCCTGTTAGCAATGCTCAAAGCCCCGATCCATTCAAAGTCTGACTGTCCATCTATGAACCTGGATTTGCGGCATCCGAACCCAAACAAAACTGTTTTGGCGGGTCCCTGGCAATGGTAAGCGCTGACTTACAAAACCCTTTTTCTGAACATTTTAAAGATTGTAACAGCTTTTGAAGGTAGAAATTTATACATTACATGTATTTACAGATGATATCGTCTATTTATTAAGAATATCGTCTTTGTCATGACAATTCTAAACCAACGTCGATATTGACGATATTGTCCTGGATATCGTAACGTAACGATACATGTATTATCGTGATATCATCCAGCCTCAGTCAGTGTATGGGTGAAACACAAATACTATTCTTTAACACTGATGAAATTTGAACATCTAGTAAAACAAAATTAATGTTGGGTGCAAAGTACATTATATAGCGTAGTACCTACCCAGCATGCCCTGTTATGATGGTGCATGATCACGACGATAGCTGCTTGCGTTCATCTACTCTATCTATTCTTGGAAACCGCACTGCACTAAGTACCACAGTGTACTGTCTTTTTACAATACGGAAAAACAAAATCGAAGTTCAAAATTCAAGGCCCATATTTTCCAGACTTGGCCATGGCTGCCAGTAACTACTACATAAATCACCACAATCCTTGGCAGTGTGCACTGAGGAATGCATAGTTTGTGTAACAGAACACACACACATGTGTACACTCACTAAACCATGGGGTGACCTCACGGTGACCCTAAACCAGACAGTCCTTTAGAAATTCACAACTGCCATCTATGGGAAGTGGGTGGGTACCATTCTCTGCATGACGGTGATAGTGCCAGCTCTTGTGTTGGTGGGGAAAAAAACAACTCGGCTCAATAGCAGTTGCTGGCCGGCTGATACAATGTACTATGGTTGCTGGAGCACTTCCCAGGAAATGGTTTCTCCATTTACCAGCGATTGAACACGTGACAAACAACCTCAACATTTCACTTTCCGACAATTGCGGTATGAACTTATAGAGGGGAAGTGCGGCATTCTCCGATGACGAACGCGGCACACTGTTCCAAACGTCAAGTAAACCTAGGGTTTCCTCAGAACCACATACTCACTGAAACAGATTCAATACATCGTTGTCACTAAAACTGCAAAACTCTATCCTAGGCCTTTTCACACGACACAGTTTTAAAGAGGGACCCCGACTAAAATCAAATCAATGTTAACAAACTGCAAATTCCAGTCACATCAAAGCTACCCTTGTGAAATATACTTACTCCAAACCCTTATTATTTTCAAAAGAGATTGAGAGTTAGACAGTCCCAACAATATTAAAATGTCATGTGAAATGATTACTACGCCCAAACTAGGAACACTTGCTATGGTGGTATTATTTCGAGCGCGCAAAACGTGTCACTACATCTGCTTGGAAATGTAATACTCCCACCTTAGAAACTGTACAAGCCTTCAAATCATTCTTTTGAATCATTGTTTTGGGGAAGTGTAAATTAACTCCCATGTCTTCTCATTCACCTTTTCGATAAACACAGCTCATAAACAACTGGTTAGCCAGTGAAAATTTCATTAAATTCTGTGGCCACATTTTAGGAAGAAGAAGAAAATAAAACTAGAGTTATGCAGCCGGGAAGAGTTGAGGGCAAGAAAAAGAAGAAAAACAACAAATGAAGAAAAAAACCCAGATCAATAACAAGAGATGTTTCCACAGTTGCACTGAGGGCAAAGACCAAGAAGAAGAAGAAGAAAAAAAGAAGAAAAAAAACACAAAAACAAAACCCAGAAAAAACCCCAGAACAGTAACTCCTAAAAAGGTTAATGTTTTGTCAAGAACTTTGTGTGTACATTTTGGCACATTCAGTCCAGACACATTGTAAGCATTGGTGATTTGTGGGGTCTTCTTTTTATTCAGTCATTAGTCTTATTTATCCATAGATCTCATCAGGGACCCCGTCAGTGTTTCCACTGCTCTCCCTGTGGGCCCCTCAGACAAAAATAAAAATCACATCAATAAACGAAAACAGAGATAAAAACCATATGTGCATGTGAATAAAAAAAAAAGCAGCAGTCAAACAATATTGTACGCACAAATTGTAAAATATTGCACTTAAAAGGAAAAAGATCATAAAAAAATAAAATAAATAAAATAATCCCACACATTACAACCATGACATTCAAAAGAAATACTGGGTAAAAACATCCTGCAGTTTAAAACACTTAGACTTAAGATGTTTAAAAACATGATTTCAAACCCAAATTATTTAAAATTCAAAAATTTACCCAGTCAGTTTCCTTTGTAGTTTATTACTTGATATTAAAAAAAAATAGTGTAGGCGTTGGCGCTTCTAAGCTTATGTGGGTTTGTCGCTCTAGTATTTGACTCCAGAGTTTCATCTCTGAATGCATTTTTTCACTTTGAGAGTATTGTACATCTAGACATTTTTTGATGTTTATAATCAGTGAACTTTCGGATTGAAATGAATCATTTTGGCTTTGCTTTTTTGATATTAGTTAAAGGTACATGTATCACACAAACACGAGTGCAATAGGGAAAAAATATAACGATTAGCGGCAAAATCCAACTAAGCCAAGGCCCAGTTGGATATGGGACCCAGATGTGCCTCCCCACTCCCGTATTCCACGAGCGCGTGTGTGATAACGAATTCATCTTCAAGAAAACTAGACGCACAGCCTGAAATAGCGCAACTCGCAGAGTTAGAACAAGCAGCACACAGCGTGTGACATAAACCGTGCAATCTGGGTGTAAACATCACCCTGTTGTTGCCGTTGTTCGACCAACCACAATCGAGGATTCAAGTTTGCTTCCAAGATAATTGCACGCAGCAATCCTCACACTTTAAGTTTAAACGCTTCCCATGTTGTGTAAATGTTACAGCATGTCACTTCCTGGTTTGGTTACGCTTTTGACAGTCACAAGTTCTTTGGCCTCCATGTAATTTATCCAAACTAAATGATCAGCTTTCTACAATGAAACTGAACCAAAAGTGTTTCCTGTGGCCCTTTGACCCTTGGGAACAAAAAGAGAAACATTTTATTTAGGACAGGGCTGACCTACATGTACACATCTGGTATAGGCTGTTAGTGTTATAGACCTTTCAGACTATATATTAACATTTTTGCAGATTTTGTTTTTCTGCGGTCAAACAAATCGGAAACCAGCTAAGCAGGACAAAAAATCATACCTGTTTTCTTGTTATAAACAAACGGCAGAAAAGAGAATTAGCTGTTGCAAACTGCTTACCAACCAAAAGGACCAAAGGTATAAAAGCAAAAAGATAGTAAATGGCCTGACATTTCGACCCCAGCAGAGCCTTTCTCAAAGGCTTGTAAAAACCGAAAACCACAGCACTGGTTTGTGATACAAGCATTAGTCTGTGATATAACTGGTGCCATAGTGTTAGCCAGAGGGGTGTCTGGGTGTCTTTTGGACACCCTGTTTTATCTGTCATTTACATGTATAAGTATTGTAAGAGAACAGTTTGGACACCCAGTTTTCAAATTTCCTGCAAATTGGGACACCCTTTTAACAAAAACCCTGGCTAAAAACCTTGACTGGTGCTTTGATCAGAGCAAAATCTTGAAAGCTAATTTTACTAGTTCTCTGAAGATGTGTGGAGCTTATGCCTTAGTACGTAAAGGGCACATCCATTACAAAATCTTAACCGATGTTTACTAAAAAACAAGTACAACTCTCCACAAAACAAATTACAAAACACAAATTCCTTCTTGGGTGTACCGTACCCTACACGCAGACTTCAATCCTCGCCCCTTGTACACTAAGTGGATAATAGCAGCCGGGCTCCTTATTTACCAACTCTCTCTTACAGTCGCTGACATTTCACCGTGACATTTAAAAAAACCAATACTTTTTTCCCTTTTGAAAAGTGCAAATTTACATGTATAATGGAGATTGCAGCGTACAAAGCCGCGTTATTGCCAATCTGCCGCACAGTGAAGTGAGGACAGAGATAAATGCCATACTAGGAAGCGTCGCTTCTCTATTATCAAGCCTACATCTACCTGGTCAAAAGTACACGCCTTTATGATATGAAGTAAAAGTACATGTCTGTTGGAAGGAAATCTTCATTCAGTAAGACAGAGGAATTCTTCCTGTAAGAAAGAGGAATTCTTCTGGGAAAGTAAGGTTTTTTCTTCTCACCATTGATCAGTGGTAACTTAAAGAGGAACTTTGCCTTCGAATCTCTCCAAATGTTGCCGCTTGGAATAACTCCTTATCCTTTTCAAGAGTCGTTCATTTACAAAAACACTCACGAATGTTTTATAATTAGTGCGTAGAGATTAAATAAACCTAAATTTGCATCTTGAAATCCAACTGGTCAGCGGAACGGAACATACACTTTTGCATTTTGTGAAGCCAAAAATTTGGTTCAAACCAAATTTTTTCGTTTTTTCTTTTAAACAGGGTCTGCTATTTTGGTAGAACTACCAAAATAGCAGACCCTGGTAAAAATAAAACGCAAATTTTTAAGGTATATATGTGTGAATCATTATATGCTACATTTGAAATAACTTTCCAACTGTATTCAGGGCTGGCAATCAACACTGGACCTAAGGCCTGAGGCCAGTGTTTTTAGTGTTGGGCCAGTAAACTCAGGCCTGAGGCCAGTGTTTTTAGTGTTGGACCAGTAAACTCAGGCCTGAGGCCAGTGTTTTTAGTGTTGGGCCAGTAAACTTGTGACTGGACAAGTCCTGTGGTCTTGTGTGATTGAGTAATAATACCTCACCCCATCTTTATTTCAATAAATTATATTCAAATGTTGACTTTTGAGTCTGATAAATAAATACCCATCGAGTCTATTGAGTATTTATGAAAGTTGTACCCCATGAGTACAAATAATCGCGACACTGTGTCACAGTTTGATTCTAGTCTTGTGAACAGCAAAAGTTTTGAGCTACAAGCTCTGCAGTCTCGTCTTTTCCCCAAATTCGAGCCCTGATATTAATTTCATAAACAAATGCTTTTTATAGCCTAAAGCGCCCAGTCTGTAGTCAGCGTGACCCTGTAAGACACTTTAAGACAGTTAACTGCTAGTTTCAATTGAACATCATGAACAGTCAGATTTCATAAAAACAGCTTTCAAGCAATTATGTAGACTTATGTGTGAAGTTTTGTTCGGAGGACTGCAATTAGCTCTCCTCATAAACTTAAGGAGAGCAGTTGATAAATTCTGTAAACAAACTTAGTTTTTTTTATTTAAAGGACATTGGGCGGGACCAGATGGGGATATGAACCATCAAAGCTTCACAAACCCCACAGGGAATAAATGTCATTTTCGTTTTTCTGACAGAGAATAACACTGAATTGGTTAAAAAAGTATTAACTTGGCAAGCTGTATCGATAAGGAAACAGTCCATAACAAGCTGTTTAAGAGCTCAGGATCCCCATGCAAAAGTATCGGCAAAACAATGTAAAGGAAGCCAGTCATGAATCAATCTCAGTACCCTAGATAATTAGCATATTAATGAACATCTGGACTGAATTTGACCATTTTATTTTTGACCTTGAATTATGCAGTGATGGAGACACAAATAGCGGGGAATGCTCACATTGCCGATAGCAGGCCTGGGATTTCCACTTTGAGAGGGCAAGGCCATTTTTCATTTTGCAAAGGGCACTTCCATTGGGAAATCTGGTAGTGCATGGGAATATTTTTTAAAGGGCGGCACCAAGGCCAAGACCAGGGCAACTGAGGCCGTGGCCCTCATGGCATCTGTGTAATTCAAGGCCTGGAAAAGACCTTTTACAAACATCTTTAAGTTGTTTAATATTATTCATACATTATTGAAACATGATTTCCATTTTCTCAAAATTCATGCATCAAAATAAATAATGGAAAAAAAAAAAAAATAATAATAATAAAAGTAGTATTGAAAACAAAACTTACTTTAGTTACAATAATTACGAACATTTGTTACTTCTTTTCCAACAAATTGCATGCCCTTAATATTTTCCCCATCAACAAAGTAAATCATACCCGAAAATATTGGCATGGAACTTACAAAGTCTGTTTGAAACTAATGCTTACAATATCCAGAATGAATGACTTATTTACTGATTGTTTTCCCCTCTTCAAAAAATTTAGAACCCTTAATTTATGTAAATGAATCTATAAATAAAACAGACATTTTTGAAAAATGTTACATAATTTAAGTGTGACCTGCAAAATGAAAGCTCTTAAACTATTTATGTTTTATCATCAAACCCCCCCAAAAAAATTTTTTTTAGAAAAACATAAATTCATCGACCCTTTTCTTAAGTATTTCACTTTTCTTTCAGTTCTCTCCACTTCTACTATTATTTCTAACAAATCATGATGTTTGTTATTCAAAACAATATGGTTAATTTCCTCATCAAAAAATTGAAGCGGAGCCAGTGACATCCCACACATGTCGTGAACTATTCTAATTGGTAACCTGTTTCTGCAATGAAGGATTTTTGTCCGCGTTTAATTGTTGGTTCCAGGGATGAGATTTGATGAATCTGAACAACCCGGAAAAACGGTTTGCAGGCCCTGGGGTCGATTTCACAAAACCCTTCCTAACTTAGGACTAGTCCTAGGCA
>CM021539.1:3482693-3495709 GCA_010994315.2 Pisaster ochraceus | reverse complement strand
GTATTTATCCCCCAAATTTGAGCCCCAACTGCCCAAGACTAGAACTAAACTGAGTGACAATGATACTTTATTCTTAAACACAAGGGATTGCCAAAGAAGAGTAACATTTAACAAACATCGAACATATGGAGGTTTCAAACTTTTATGGCTCAGTTATTCAGTAAATTCAAACTTTACAATTAAAATTTAACTCATAATTAAGAAAACAGAAAAGCAAGAGACTACATTAGTATTTCAAACTCATTTACTGTAGACAGGCACGGCATAACAACAGTTAATAACACACGAAGTTTTGTGCACGAAAGGTCAACATGGTCAAGGGCTTGTTACAGTGCGTACACACGTCACACATACCGCCTCGAACACCCCTCCATCATAGTCCATGGCCATGCCCGCTACTTCACGAATTCTTCGGTACATATTTTGATTCCAATCTTTTCACTTTACGCAACAAATAATCAACGTACATAACCCGTAGCTCCCTCAACAACTCATCTACTAGCACCACATTGAAATTCTAAAGTACATTCTAGAAAATGGAGACAAACTCACCTCAATTCTTGGAGAGAGAGGAACATTTTCGTCGGTCTTTCTTAACCAGCCGAGACTGCTCCCAGACCAATCACAGCCGCCATCTTGGAAATATTGTTGTTTGTGCGGCGCTGAGTTGTAAATCCTCGATCCTACCCACAACACAATGTAGACACTCAACGGCTGTTTCACGTAGCAACGTATTCAACATAGATTTTCTAGTGTTTCCCCCAGTCAAACAAAATAATACCTTACTTGTATAATCGAATACATCGTGAAATACAAGATCTCAAGTAAACATAACTTTAGTGCCATGGAATTGTTGCTTTGTGTGTTTTTTTCAGCTTTAAACTCGATGTTTATGGCACGGTATTGAAAATTGTCCGTGCTTTTTTTTTTACAGTAAACACTAACTTTGATAAAACATTGGATGACCCGACCAGTATGCAAACAAACTGCACCAGATTTTGTCATAAATTATATCAGCATCTTTGATTGCAGTGCAATCGGCCATAAAGGGCTTTGATTAAACAAGTAGATCATTCTTTTATCTAAATTTTGTTCTACCTCCACGATCCAACGAAGGAAAGTAACCTTTTTTAGTTATTATTAAAAAAAATTAAAAAATGTTTTTGGTTCTCAAAATTCGAAAAGTGACAAGTTTGTTGTTGAAAACAGTTCCCTTGTTCTCACGTGAAAATACATTCAACGTAGCCTACGACACACCGTTGGGCGTTTTGTCAACATTACCAGAAATGCTACAACTCCGCCCGGCCTTACGCCTATTTCTCCACCCATTCGGTAGGCCTTTATACTATCACCAACATTTTTTTTAAAAGCATTCACACCGCGGTGGAATGACACCAGTCAATTTTCTCCAACGTGCAGTTGAGAGGAAGACAAAATCAAGAGAGGGCGCTACGCACTTTTTCCTTACCGTCGCTTCAAGACCACTCATATTATTAACTAATTTATTTTATTTTATTAATGTAATTTTTTTTTAAAAATTGGGGGGGGGGGCATTGGATAATTGTTCCATTTAAAAGTCCCACCTGGCCCGTCGTAATAAAACAAAAATACATGTTCATACAAACAATAATAATAATAACAGTGTAAAACTTACAATTAAATGTAGCTATACGTGTGTGCGATAAAGACGCGACAACACAGATCAAACAAAGAAAAACGAGACTGTGCCATTAAAGGCATTTGTCATAAGGTGGGTTTTTGAGGAATTTGTTGTGAAAGAGTTGAGGGATGAAATAAAGCGAATGTTGTGAACAAGACAGCTCCAAAGACAAGGGACAGCAATGTGGAAAGATCCATCTCCCAAGAGTCCGAAGATCTTGACTTGCTGAACGAAGACCAGCTCGACTGGAGTTTTAAGGCCTGACGAGTTAAGATAAATATGACGGTGCGGTACCGTATAGAGAGGTAGGTTAACAAGAGCCTGCAAATAATTGTCTTAGAGTGAAGATGCATAAAATTGAGGTAAAATGTTATGAGCATCGGAAACGCGTGTTACAGGCGTGCCGCCATGTTTTGTTTTTAACTGTTGCTGGCCATGTAAGGGTGACAGCGGTGAGCGTCTGCTTTCAGGCCAAAACTTCAACCAGAGATTCTGGTGTCCCCCCCCCCCCCATACGGCAACTGTGTGTTGTATATTTCTTCGATAGCGCCCTCTCTTGAATCAACCCCAATTCAGTCTATGTTTAATTTCCCATAATGAGGGGAAAAAATTTCCCTAGGACACCGGAGTTGATGCAGCCCATCCTCCGTCCACGTTTTTGTTCACATTAAAATTGCCACAGCACCCAATCTCAGCCAATCACGCGCATCATTCTGTATGCTGACGTCGACTACCTCATACATATTTTATACTGCTATAATACTGATCTTGTACATGTACATGTACATGTACGTCACGTGGTATTTACACACATTGCAAATGGTACCTTCCTCCCCGCCTGTCTTTTCTCTATGCTCCGTGCATGTACATAAAAGCGTGAATTGTCAAGTGTCGGTGGGAATTAGTTCTATCATGGAGGCACTAATTCCATGGAGTCTACCTCTATGGTGGTTCTATTGGCAGTGCAAATCAGTCTAAAAATCCTCTTAAAACAGTCTAAATCGCAGGATGAAGGGAAACTTGGCAAGGAGTTCCAAAGAGATCCAGTCAGTGTTGGAGGTCTCGAGGCCGGCCTTCGTTATGTAATGACTCGGTCTTGGCCTTTGCCTCGGCACCTTCTGGACTCGAAGAATAAACAGAGGCCGGTTCGAGACCGCCAGTTTGACTCAATTTTCCTACCATTTACCCCCCCCTCCCCAATCACCATGACAAAGTACAATATATTGAAATGCACTTGAGCTTTTGCAGACTGAAAATTGGCACATTTTACGAGTGCAAAAGACGCAACTCACGCGCACAACCAACCGGACCCCAAGATTACAGATTTGACATAGACTGGCCAAAAGCATTACCAACAGTTATCATTCGACATAGAAACAAGCCCAATACATATGGATACGAATGATTGGAAACCACTCTATTATTGCATGTCTCGTGTGACCATTAATTGCAAAATTTCTGCGAAAACCCGGATCATCCGGTTTGGTTGTGTCAGCCACAAGGAATTTAAAGAGAAGAAAACGTAGATTTATAGGGCCAGCTAAAAGTTTTGGAAAGATAAGTGCCGAAACTCAGCGAGTACTGTGGCACAACGTCCGATTTTACCAGGCAACTCTAACGTGTGAACAAAGCAAAGTGCATACCAAAATGATGTTGGCCTATCCCCTAGCGTTGCGTCAACAAGGACGTTTTTATGGTCATTAATTGTTTGAGTATTTAGCAATCTATGATCGTACTTTGAAGCTGTGATGACTAATGATCACAAAAATTAACAGAAAGGGGTTTTGGGCTGCTGTTGTGAAACTCCCAATAAGCTGATGCATTGCAGGGGATCCGTCAATCCTTACGTGCTCACTGGAGGTGAACGTGAGACATACACGCACGCACAAACACCCCACGCAATATCATTGTCAGCTTGGTCAAGGACGGCTGTTTGTTACAAGTGTAATTGATCATGTCGTTATTTATCAACACTCTCATTGGTGAAAAAAAAATCAATAAAAAAGAACAGAGGACTTTTTTCAGTCAGTCAAACCAACGCCCAGAGTATTAAAGTCCTCGAACTGTGCTCGGACTGCGATGAATCAGTATTGAGGGTAGAGGATGTAGCTACATTATTGTACCCTCTTGTTGATGAAATTCAACTTTCTGTAGCAATCGTAATTAGCTTTGCACATCTCCATCGTGATATCATTATCAGGCTGAGGCCCTGGACATCAACTGACTTACAGACTTTATCAAGAGATCGAGACGTACCACATAATCATCACCATCTCTTTTTTCTATCATTTCTGGGTGGAAATGTGTACTACTCTTTGAGTGTTTTTAGAAACTTCAAATGGGAACATTGTAAAATTAAGCTTTTTGATCATTCTTTAAACTTTAGTTAGGGGCAGGCCTATATCAACGTTGGGTAAGGTTGTGACATAGTTTTTACCCCTGGCCAATTACAGGTCTGGTAAAATGAAGGCGTTTCTAAGTTTACCTTAGTCCTGCGAGCTTCAAATTGACATTACTTACCTAGGGTAGCTGTAGCCAACAGTCGAATGGAAAAAGTACTTTTTGCACTTATCAAAAAAATACGTCTTGACATCTTTTTCAAGTTATTTTCTCCTCTGAGGGTCTGTATAATTTGTATATCAATCATAAAAAATAATACAAACATAATAATAATACGAATAATGTTTTCATAAAGGGAGGCTGGCTGTCCCCCTTTTTATTTGTTTACTTTAAAAGTATTTGTAGATTTTAAAGCGATTTACAACAAACGCATTGGGGTCCATTATTCACACAGCTGAACAGACTGAACGAAGTATCCCAGACAAGGTTACTCTTACTTGATTCCCACGACTGGCTCGTGTTTGTTGTTTGTTGTTAATGCGCGTCGAAGACATGACGGACACACTGTTCTACCTTCGTCACCTAGGTTCGGTTTATAACTTTGTGATTCAATTGAATATCGCAGATAGACCGACAAAGCACTTCCTAGAAAAGGTACCGTATTGTGGGCCGATTTTGTCCTCCAATGGAATACGCCCTTGAACCTAAGGCCGTTCCCGCCAACACGGGTTCTCAACGTTATCTTGAATCATGGTCATTGTGCGTTTATGCTGGTAGCATTCAACTGCTCATCAAACTGTACTTTTGATAACAGATGCTTGGTCTAGTGGCAGATTTGACCTGCAATTTAGATTACATAATATCTGAGAAAAGAAAATGTTTTCAATATGGTTTCTTTACATGTAAACCCGCCAATAATAAGTTTTAAAAAAATTTACTTTTTATAAAGAAATGTTTATTGTTTGCACGGCCCAATTTGTGCCGAAAAAAGAACGTAATTTGACAGATGATGGCGCTGTTTCAAAATGAAAAAAAGAGCTTTGGACAGAGCACAAAATACATGTACATGTAAACATTTACAGTTACCGATGTCAGAAATATATATTTTCGTTAACACCTAACCTGTCTCAAATTCGTTCCCTTATAAAAAAGAATGTTTCAATCCTTCCATCCCAACACGGGCAATAAGCAAGTTAAGTAAAAAACAAAAAAACACAACCAAAACCGAATTGTACCCCAAGCAAAGATTGAGCCAGAGTCACTGATCAGTTCGGCCACCGTCTCTGCAGTGACGTAGGCCCGCACTTGAACAACAGCAACAACAACAAAACATGGCCTCGTTTTTACTCTGAACTAATCGCCCTACTTCACACCCGAAGGTCAACTCATGCATAACAGTACGCGTTCTCATAGATGGAAGTTCACTCATAGCCTTTGCTTCCATTGTTAGTCAGTTTTCTTCCTCCATAGTGGAAATATCAACCTAGTCGAATGACACATCATACGTGTCGCCGGCAGCTAACGTAGCGTTACCTGACTTGCCAAACATAATCTGTGTTAAATGCAAACATGTTCGTATCTGTTCGTTTTATTCTCTTCCATAAAATACACCAAACTCGCGGACTAATTTTTTTTGCATGGTGACATTACTGCACCGTAGTGAAGTGACTTGCCTCCTCCGGGTGTGACTGGAATCATTCAAAACAACTTGACGTATGCTGAGCAGAGCCTGGCACCGAAAAGTACCCAAGGAAAACTTACGGTGAGTAAATCCGACGGATCATTGAGTTAGTTATTATTCATGGTTTATTAAAACACTGCAATACAGCGGCTAAAAGCCGAAATGTACAGATTACAAAAATAGTCATTAAAAATATTACTATATTACAAAAAAAGAATGAAATATCAAATGTATGAACACACAGGCAACAAATTTGTGACAGAAAAACATTAAAACGTTATTAACAATGCTATTATTATCGAATAATCTAAACATCTTAAAAGGGCCAATTCAACAATAAATACAACCAACTGTGGACGAACAAAGTGTACAGCCATAAAACAGCAACGGCTATGTGGGTCAGGGGCCGCAAAAGTAAAATAAACTACTATTACCCACCGGTATATGCAGTCCCGCACATAACAAAAGACAGTGACAGGACGCGAATATACATGTACAAAGTGCACAAAACTACAAAAGACTAATTCACTGCAGAGGCCAAAAGCACATGACCAAAAGGCAGCGAAGTACAGTGTCAAGGCAAACAACTACTTGAATGGAACTACGGACAATGGTTGGCAGATACTAGTGTTATGCACCTATGTACCGATCCCCTTACGTTCCGATAACTACGGAGCTTTTAAAGGGACATGCGTGAAAAAACACTTTGGAAAAAAATTTGCGTGCGAACGAATACAATTTACGTGCGAACGAAAAAAATGTGCGTGCGAACGAAAAAAATTTGCGTGCACGTAAATTGTTTTCCAAAGTTTTTGTTCATGCATGTCCCTTTAAAAGCTCCGTAGATAACCATGTTCACTTATAAAAACATTGTTTTACCATGTAACACACTACATAACAGTGCCGGTTTACCATGGAAATCACGACATGCACATGACATTGTAACTTCATGTTGCAATGTTTACAAAGCCCTGCTAGGGATGGGTAGCAATTTGACTTGTATACAATGGTGCCTTTCGCAATTCAATCTATAGTCAGTTCAGTGCTCACAGTTCTGTTGTATCCAGGACCAGTTAAAAGCACTGTTACACAATTTCAAAATCTTCTGAACTGAAGTTATGACTATCAGTATCAGATTAAACGAGGGAGGCATCTAATTTCAAACATTGATATGTTCCAGACCAGTAATGGGTTTGTGCTACGCGCTTGTATGTGCTCTCGTGCCCTACTCTGGTAATTAAATTTGGCTTTGAAATTGTGCGTTCCTGTATCCACAAAAACTTTTCTTTCAAACTTAAATTTGTCTAGCTAAATAATCAGTCTACATGTACTGGGCTAGGTGCCGTGACCCTTTTCCGGTTGCCTAACAATAAAGGTCAACACAAAAAATGTTTTTCTTACAGTCCTGGTTGCTCATCTTCAGAAGGTCAGTCCGTCCTTCCGTTCCGGAAGTGCTCCTTCCTCTCGTCTCTTCTGGTAGAAGAATCCATTGACCCAATTGTCATTGCCGTTGTGGCAGGAGATTATGCCCCATTAATATTTGCATTGTCCTTTCAGATTCTGGCGAAACAGCTACATCTCCAGCCAGGCAATCAAGCTGCAATCGACATGAATAAAGTAGCATTCCTCTTCATGACCGTCGTGCTTCTTCTAGGTCTCGGATATGGAGAAACGCAACCTACGTGTGAGTTTACCCCTCCCCCATAAAACACCCATACGTCCATTACATCAAATATGCTACGACACCTCTAGACCTGAAAAATAAAAACCCCGAAACAAAACAAGTGAAAATGGCAGATGGAGCGTAAAATTTGAGTTACAATGGGAGAAACGGAAATGGAAACCCACCTGGTCATTAGCGAATGAAATAACAAACAGCACCTATTTTGGCACTGTGTTCTCGCTATGTTCTCCAATAGATAAAGTGGGGGAATTTTGTTTGGTCACTTCGTAACCCCCCCCCCAAGTTATTACAAAGCTGTGTGCCATTGTGAAGCGTGTGAATTCAATCAAAGTGGCACACGAGATAATTACCCATGAGTATGACTATCATCATCATTAGCAGCAGCACATGTCTTTTCACGGCTGGGCCACTGAAGGCAACTTCCAAGCTGTGCCAAGTCTTTCTGTTCTGTGTTATGTATCCCACGTGGCCGACTCTTTCTCTCTCCATCTTGCCCGAGGTCTGCCACATAGCTTCTTTCCCGGAGAGACTGAGTTGCCATCCTGTTGTGATTTCAGTTGTGATTTTACTGAAAAGTAATGTACTATTAACAGTCATTAATACAAGTGTATTTTTTTATTTCAGCGGCTGGAAACATTGATTTCCTAGACTTCCAACTTGTAAATGGAAGCGCCCCCAACGAGGGAAGGGTCCTTGTTCGCTGGTTCCGCGATTCGCCATGGACTTCCTTATGTTACGACAGAAGTTTGGACGAAACTGTCAACTTTCAGATATGTAGAAGACTTGGTTTTCCATTTGCTTGCAGCCATAGTCGAGCAGGACCACTCCGCACTAATGATGCGTCGCTTGGGGACATAGAAAGAACGGCGTTTTTGGTTTTTTGTTCTGCCAACGACAGAGACTTCCGTGCAGGGGGGTGTGAGCTGTCACCAGTTCCCTTCCCTTCAGACGTCGGACCGCCTTGCGCACACGAGGATGACATGTGGCTTACTTGTGGATATGCAGGTAGGCATTGAGGAAACTAACACATAATGGCATTAATAGTTCACAATTTAAACAGGCGTGGTTTTTGGCGATGATGTTTGTAAATTTCAGGCTAGTGATTCCGTGTAAAATAAAACCACTAAACAGCCATAACAGCTCTGCTGAGTTTGTCGCTAGAACACGGCAAGGTTCCTCCAGCGACATCTAGAAAACCACATTGCTTGTTATTTGATGATTCAGTGCTGGTAGGGTCGAAATAACAGTGACAAACAATCATTGCAAAATAATTTTTGTAACTTTGAAAGAGCAAAAGTAAAAACACGGACAGACAAAGTAGTACCGTGGTTCTGTGCATAGACATACTCATATTACCTCAAGTGGAACTGTTCCTTCCATTATGACGCGAAACTGTTCATGGGTTGCTATTCAGTGATGATATTAGCTCATGTACCATCTATCCACATCATTGGCATACGCCATTTTAGTCTCCGTAGCTACCCTTGTATCTTAACTTAAATCAACATTAATGATCTTTGAAGGGAAGGTATAGGGCTTACTTTTGGTAATCACACTAAAAATAAATTACAATAAAAACTTACTTGGTTAGAAGTACAGCAGCTTTCGATAGTATAGGACATTGTGAGAAAATATATCAGTTTTTATCCCCCGAAATTTGAATCTGAGAAACGTTTCTATCAGAAACGCTTATCAGATCGTGTATTCCTACAAGAGATTATTTTTCATGCGATATCTCAAAAACGCGACCGCCTTTTGAAATGAAACTTTCAGAGGTTAGTTTTATTGTATATATTTACAATATATAGACTAAAAAAATCGAAGGGTTCCAAAACCAAAGGTATACTTTGGCTTTTTGGTCAAGTGTCATTGAGGCTCGAGGATATTTTTTAGTTTTCATAAAAATCATTATCTTAACTTGAAACAACATCAATTAGTATAAAGGTTGAGTTCTTTGAGGATAGATGGTCTACATTTTAAGGAAGTCTTGAACTGTTGAACAAAATATGTAACTTTTTCTTTTCTTTACCGCAGGAATGCCAGATTTTGAACTTCGTCTGGTGGACAGTACCTCAATTAAAGCAAATGGCAAGGTACTTCAAGGTCGATGTGGCGTGCAACATGAATGGGGAGCCATTTGCAACAACTTTTTCCTCAACCTGAAAGAAGGCGCAGTGGCTTGCAGAGAGCTAGGATTCTCCGACTACGCCATAAATGCCGGGAGTGTAAAGTTTAATGAATTGGACAGGCAATACAGCCCAAACTACACGTTGTTTGTGGACATGGGTTGCAGAGGGAATGAGACGAGTCTAACACAGTGTGAGCATTACTCGCTCGGAGAGTGCCTTGGTTACGCCACCGTGTCTTGTTTTAACGGTAAGAATGTACACATATTAGATAGGTACAGACTCGATACATCCATTCATGACTATGCAATGGGAGACCTTTGAGACGACAGCGGGCGTCCTATTCACCTGCCCTTCTCTAGTCTTTCTTTGTAGGGAACAGTGGAAAAGGACCGGACTGTGAGTGGGACGCCCGCTATCGTCACCAAAGTATTCTATTGTTCGGGCAAAACTGTGAAGAATGGTGACACGAATAATAGGTCATGACAGCTTTTCTTGTGCGTTCGGAAATTTTTCGGAAAATTTTTCGTCAAACTTACTTTAGAATAAATCAACAGAACATCAATTCTAAGAGTCGTTGACAGTTTGACTTTTTGAAAAGATGTGTATACAAGCTGCACAAAGATGATCTTGGTGGAAAACATCACATGAGATGTTTTTGCCTTAATTAAATACTGTTGTCTTTGAGTGAAACAACTAGTTTTTATCTCTTAGTCTAAAACCCAATGTTTTAACTTTTACAGGCTTGTTATTTCAAATGCACATATTGGATCACATGAAGTGTGGATAGGCTACAGGCGATACGCCTAGTGCACGTGGTGTACATTTACTTTAAAAGTTTATAGTGTGCGCCACCGAAGTTTAAATTTGAGAATAGAGTTAAAATAAATTTCACGTAACCATTGGAATAAATCTGAGCGCAGTTTTTATTGAACGTCTACTTGTTGTTCCTTAGAAACGACGGAGTACAACGACCCTGCGTATCTGTGTGGTTCAAAACAGTTGTGCAACGAGCAGTGTGGTAGACGAAACCAAGTGGGCACTGGTATTTTCCACTACTGCCAGTGTGATGACCTGTGTGAGCTGTTTGACGACTGCTGTTACCACCACTCCGAGAGCTGTGAACCGGGGGTGCCACTCCTCACACAAGCAGAGTTCACAGCTGACGATTTCAAGTGTGTAGGTCTACCAGGGAGTGAGTTTACAAACATAGGGTACGTAGTCGTCAGCAAATGTCCTGCTGGTTGGACTGACACGGGCACCCGCGACTTGTGTGAGGGACCAGTGGATAGCGCTGACGTCATAGGGTCGCTACCAGTATACGACGAGCAAAACGTGGATTTCAAGAATATTTATTGTGCATTATGCAATGGGAGATCTTTTGACAGGTTGCAGAAGTGGGATGTATCCGCATCTGATAGTAGGAACTTTCAGTCTGAAGGACGGTTTTACCCAGGTCTAAACCAGTCCCTACCGACAAGGGGGTGGCTAATCACGCCCCCACGTGGTCACTTGGTGATACGTGAGTGTTCTGCTTACCTCGTGGATACTTGCCCTTCTGAGTTTCGCGGAAGCGAGATCGAGAAAGCCTGTTCAGCTTATTATGCACCTATAAGAGTTGACTACACTGAAACTAGATATCGCAATCCGCACTGTGCAATGTGCAACGGGCGCGTTGTTGAGCCACAAAACTCTTGCGTTGAACAAGTTTGCCCAGTAACATGCGAACCCATTCCTTTTGGACCATGTACCGCTGTTTGCAGTCCATACGATGATTTTTTGACGATCGAGACTCTGTTCTCACTGACGCCAAACTCCTTGGATGGTCATCAATGCTTCGAGGGGCAGATCTTCGATCCCTTCTTGGTGGAGTGTCGCGTGCTTTCGTGTGCAACTGGATATCAAATCAGTGGGAACGTGTGCGTGGCAACTGCTCCAGTCACCCCATCCTTTCCTGGAAGCACAAATACATCTGTGGCTACGTGCCTGTCAGATCTCTGGTCAGAAGACAACGTCACGGAAGAGAATGTGTTTGCAAATGCTCCAATTTATTCACAGATCGACACCAACACGTCCATATCATCTACGTTTGTTTTGGTGAGGTCAGCTCAAGAGGCTCTTAAATTCGAAGTGGCCTTCGAAACTGTTGTCCAAGCTACACAGAATGACACAACAGCCCGTGGTCCACAATTACTTTGTAATATTCACCAGCTTGTCATTTTGTTGCCGTTTAATTTCCACGAATCAAGTGTCTGCAATGAAAACACGATAACTGGAAGTGAGATACTCCCAGAGTATGGGAATGGAAGCCTTCTCATTGTAACACAACTCCTGAATGCGTCCGGTGAGGCAAAGTATACGAAAACAAAAGTATCACCAACGTGTCTTCAGATCGGAGAGCTGAATTGTTCGTCTCTTCTGGTCCTGACAGACACCGAGTACCAAGTCAAAGCAGACGCTAGTATCAATATAGTCGCAACTGATCACATTCTTTCAACATCCGAATATGTTCTCCTTGAAGATGGTAAAGCCGTTGTATGTTCATACATTGTGTCAGATGAGGAAGGATTGGAACCACAGATAAGACGAGCCATTTCATTTGTTGGAAGCTGCTTGTCTCTGTTTGCTTTGTTCGCTACTTTTGTGACTTACTGCGTTTTTCCAGAGCTTCGGAATGTGGCAGGAAAGAGTACGATGAATCTTGCTGCTGCATTATTCACAGCCATACTGTTGTTTTTACTCGCTGGGGTCCTCAACCAGGATCATGGTGCGTGTGTATTTGGGGCAGTCGTAGCGCATTTCGCCTGGCTTGCAGCTTTCTGCTGGATGACGGTGCTCTCTTTCAACGTAGCTCGCACGATAAGCTCAATGGTACCCCGTCGTGGTAAGAACACCGGGATAGACCGGACATTTGTCCTCTACATGAGCCTCGCGTGGGGTGTACCTTTCGTTATCACCGTCATTTGCCTGATCCTACAGTTCTGTAACTGCACAAGCCAGCACTTGATCTACGCCCAGGGTGATATCTGTTGGATTACTGATGCTACAGCTCGCCTGGTCGCTTTCGTGGTACCGGTTGCGACGAGTCTGTTCACGGCCACGTGTTTGTTCGTCTTTACTATAGTCCATCTTCGTAGAACAAGGCAGTCAACTCGAGCAGCTCGAAGGCAAGGAAATGTTGATGCAGCCCGTGAGGAACTGTCTATTTACGCCAAGGTATAGTGAAAGTTTTGCCTTACTAAACGAATTTCCAGTAATACCATTTCACGTCAGTGTACGTTTTGGCACAGGTGGCAAACTGTTACTATAAAATTTACGGATATAGTTAAACAATCGACACTAATAAACGGCATTCTATGTGTTTTCTGCATTTGATTCCCGTAGGCTAACGGTTCGTATTTATTGTTACACAAAATCGTAGCCGTAAATTTTCTGCCATATTAATGCACAATATTGTGGACGTTGCTTACTTAACAGAATATCTGGTGACCGTTAAATGTTCGTCAGATTGCAATATATGTTTAC
>CM021539.1:3375085-3386817 GCA_010994315.2 Pisaster ochraceus | reverse complement strand
CTGCTTTTGGGGAAAATGGCCACTGAGAGGCTTACAAACTGTAGAGGGCCCACTGTATTTTGATCTGAATTGATCTCAGTTGCCTCTGTGAAGGATCATTCCTGCTAAGGTTTACAGAAATAAATACATTGTGCTACCATGCCAATTTTCATTCCAACGAGTTAAGTAGTTCAATTTAACTGTTTTCGCCTGTTGTCGGTTGTATTGTCATTTAGCCTTCGAGAAAGACTCTTCAAGGGTCGAAACGTCAGGCCATTAATTAATTTTTGCTTTAACTGTCTATGTCTTATACACGTAAGTTCTTTTGGTTGGTAATTACATGTATTTTGCAACAGCTAATCCTATTTTCTCATAACAAAATAAAAACATTAAAATTGTTGCTTCTGGAAAGAACTAGTGGACATTTCGATTAGCACCCTCGGACTGTCTTCATTCGAACTTACAAAGTACAATGCACAAACTGTGTAAAATGCAGGACATGCGTTTGAGTGCTCTGCAACATGATTGGCTTTGACGTCATCCCATCCTCTTCGGCTCCCTCCAACAGTAACAGCTCCGGACTTCCTCCCAGTATAAAACTGTTTTCTGAAGAAACATCCCTCGTTGCCACACGATGACACAGGCACCTGTCCATCTTGGGCGTGTATTTCCACAGAAAAATCACTCTCTTTTGTTGGATTCTATTGATTACAGAGAGCAAAATCCATATCAGGAAAAGTACCATTGAATGTGAAGGGAATTTAATTTGAACAAGTTTTGTGACCCCGGCTGAATAAATAAAGATTATACTGAGCTTGTATAATAATAATTACTATATAAATTGTAGTTATTGCTTTCATGTGTACCTGACACGTTCGGCATACAGCTCATATAAACAAATCAGTCTGCAGAGAAAATGGTAGGGGGGGTGGAAAGGGCTTTGGGAATAATCAATGCTCTAAAGCATTTTTAGTAACTGTTACTTTTATTATTTTTTAAATGTAAAAAAAAACCCAAAACACAATTTTCTTGACCTACCTGAATTGTGTTTTCAATTATTATTGACTTTTTAATAGTCTGTGCAAGTGTACGTACACAATTGTATACATTGCTTTAACGCGTGAAGGAAACAAACTTGTGCTCTTAATGTGTCCCAGTGTTGGATTTTGCGTGACACTTGCACCTGGTCTGAAAAGAGAACAAAGTATTGCCTCAAATGAAGCTGATAATTTAGATCAGTGGTCTCCCAGTGCAATAGTTTTCTGTGGCTTTTCTTGGCTTCCAGCACGTAACTTTGTAGTTGAAACAAGAGGAAACTTCCAAACACACGCAACTTTTAATTATTTTTTTCTGCTATCAAGTAATAAACCAAAAGAGAAACTGACTGGGTAAAATTGGAAAAAAAAAATTATGAGATGAACAAAGAAAAAGTGAGCAGAGCTGGACTTGAACTTGCAACCTCCAGATTAATGTGCTGGTGCTCTGCAATAAACTAAGCTATCTAGCCCTACCAGATATTGGCTGTTCCCCTACTTTGTCAAGCTTTTCAAAACCATGGTTTGGGCTCTGGCGTATGCTCCGTCTGCCTGTTTGAAGCCCCATGACAAGGGATGACTGAATTCTCACATTTTCAAAATAACTGATGAAAGCTAAACGTGAGCTCAAGCCCAATGTCGTGGTTTTGTGAAGATCCTGTGTAGACAGTGTCATGCAATCTTCAAACTTGTTAAGGGAACTTTGGGTTCTCACCTTAAACTGTTTAAATAGAGTATAAATGAATGAAATAAAAAACAATTTGGTCGAATAAAGACAAATTTACTACATGAGTAGGACTCGAACCTGCGACCTGGATTTACGTGCTGGCGCTCTACCATCTGAGCTAGCTAGTCCTACATGTATGTTGGCGGTCTCCCTATGTTGTCAATATCTGTGCTCGTGGGTGCCAGTCAGATGCCATTCACTGCAGTATAACCAACCTGGGAAGCGGCAATAGAGGGATCACCTTTAGAAGGGGATGTGCTTTTTTATTTCAAATTTTTTGTTTTTCATTAATAAGTCAAATTTGTTTAAGATGCCCAAGACTTGCACAGTTTATTCTTAAATTTGAGGTGCCATTGCACATTTTGTTCGTACTTGTTTTGACGCTAAATACATAGGTACGAAGTGTGGACCTGAGAACAATAGAGGTCCAAATAATGTTGGGATTTGAAACACTATGTGGACTTATATACATGTAAGTCCACACAGTGTTTTTTACAAAAGGATTGAAGGCAAGGATTTTTCAAAGGAATGTCCACAAAAGACTGCAAAACAGAGCTGTGTGCGTACGCGTATGTGTAGTCTAGTAGCACCTCACGCATGATTGGTCAAAGTAGGATGCGGATCGTGATAAGGCAGTGCTTGTCAGCGTCATACCACCGAAGAAGTACATGTAGTGGCATCCACACACACAGCATTGGTGATCTGTGTCCATGTCAAGAATGAGTCTGCATCACCAACAATATACAATGCACAATGTGTACACGCACAATGTGTGTAATGTAATGTTCTCTGTCATGTACAAGCTTCCCATGTTTAATCATCATAAATCGTTTGACAACTTCTCCTGCTAACTGCTAACCCAGCACAATGGTGTCTCTTACTGTTTATTGCATTCTGTGCAACTGGATTAATTTATAAATACTGTTAAATCATTTATGGACACAGTTGGTAATGATAGTGCCTAATGATTGAGTAATAAATATTCAATGATCTCTGTTATCTCCTGAGACTACAAGCCCTGAATTTTTTTTGCTAAAAAATACTCGCAACTGTTGACTTATATGCACAGTGAACAGACTGTAGTACATTTTATAGTGCAGTAATGTGTACAGCATCATGTACAACGAGAAGTGCACACAACTGTGCCATCTAATTCTAATTGCCATGAGAGAAAGACCTGTGTATTGTGGTAGTGGGGTGTCCAGCAGAAGACCCAATATCTTTGTGGTCGGCCTTTAAAATCAAGGCGTGCATGACATCCTGTTATGAAGCCCTTAGAGCAATTCCTATCGGTCAATAAATCAAAGGATGAATTTTCTCGAGAAAATCTTGAGAGAAAAGTAAAGAAAAACAACGCCGTAATGCTTTACTGCTTTGTATCAGTCTGATCTCAATTCACATTGACAAAAGGTCAGCAGAGTGGCTTGAATTTTACTCTGGGCCACAGGCCAGAGGCCAGTTTTTTTAGCGTGGGGCCAGTAAACTTTTGACTAGACAAGTCTGGTGGTCTTGTGTTTTTTAATTTGAATATTAATGGAGAACAACACCTCACTGTGTAACATCTTGAACAAAAATAATTAAATATGTTTAAGTGACGACTTTGAGTCTGATAAAATATCTTTCAATTCTACTGAGTCATGATATATACAAATGAAATAAGTCATCTGTTACAAATCTTACTCTTAGTGCTTAATAAAAATAGTTAACTCAAATGCATCTTCAACTGGGTCAGGAAGTTGTTTTTCTTAATTTGATTCTGGTCTTGTAGAAAGAATTCTGGTCTAGAAAACATATTGAGCCACAAGCCCTGTGGTCTTGTGATTTTCCTCCCAAATTCAAGCCCTAGTCAGGTCGGGCATTTTTTTATATGAGAGGGCAAGGCCATTTTCATTTTTCAAAGGGCACTTCCATCGTTAAATCTTTAAGTCTGTGGGATACTTTTGAAGGGGCACCAAGGCTAAGACCAGGGGCATCAGAGGTCTTGGCCTCCGTGGCCTCCATGTTATTCCAGGCCTAAAAGGTGATGTTGTGAGAGGGTGGATGCTGGTCCCCAGTTGTGGCACCTGTGTCCTTCATGCTGCCTTCGGTCAAGTGTTATGCACTGTAGGGCTCATTGGATACCCACTTCACGTACATCATACAAGAGAAGTGGGCTTGCCATGGTGCTTCTTTCATGGTATGGGTGTGAGTTGTGCAACAGAGAAACAGCCTCTCACAAGTAACCAACAATTGTGTCTTATGCATGTCATGACGTAAATATTTACGCCTGAAACACCGTCTAAAGCACTTATAGGCCTTTTAGACGGTGTTTTGCTCTTACAGGAATAAAGTATTCAGCAGTTTTTCCTTATTAAAAGGGCACCTCTGTGAGGGAAACCATTATTATCTACTGGATTCATACACGTACATGTACATGTTGGGCACAAAGGCAATAACCAGAAACATGGACGCGATTGCCTCTGTTCAGCTGTTGCCTCTGTGAAGAATCAGGCCTGATAAATGTTAGGCCTACATGTACTAGGCCTACGCCCAATTTCACAGAACAGCTTAAGCAGCAAATACTGCTTTAAAATGTTCTGCTAAGCAAAAAAAACTTAGCAGGATACCAGTTACTAGAGGTATACAGAATGGTATTTTCGGCTGGTAATCTTATTGTGGTAAGCATAATTTTCTTATGCTTGGCTACTTTTTCTTCTAATAGGACCCATGGAAGCAAGTGCCTATGTGCTTGGTCATTGTCTTGTTGCCCCTTGAAATGTTCCAATAAAGATTTACAATTTCAAAATAGAGGTGGTCTTTACAAGGGAGGAAAATGTCTTGGTGTCCTTGCCCTTTCAAAGACAACAGGCCTGCCTACAGCCTACACTTTTTACCACTGTGCACATTTCCCACTTGGACCCTTGATGAAGACTAGAGCACTTCATGACAAATCCTTGAGAATAATAACCACCCAGCTCTAATCAGCGTACACAAGAGATCATCATGGTACTCAAAATAGTCAATTAGGAATATCAATGCAAGACCCGGAAATCCTACAGTACACCTGTCATTTTAAACACCATACTAACAGCCAAATATACACCTAATCTCAATAACTTCCATTAAAATTTGTCAGTTTCTGCCTCTCTCTAACTACCAAAACTCATCCCCTTATCTTGAATATTTTGTTTTGAAACCAGTAGCACAATTGCCATAAGCAATGGCATAATTACCAGCCAGCCCCAACCACTATAATCTCTCTGGGTTGTCGGTGTACTTAAAAACGCGCTGCTGTCGATGATGTTAATTTTAGTAATGTCTTATCCATTTAACGTACACTAACCTGACATGGATACAGACAACAGTTAAGGCATGTGTAGTGTGCAGGTCAGTATGCATGGGTGGCTCTCTTAAGAGTAAACAATTATCCCACATGGAGGTCGTCGGAAAAAAAGAGTAATACAGAAAGAAGAAATATAGGGTAGGCTCAGCCTTTGGAGTTCTTTGGTTATCACATGAGAGTGTACAGAATTGGCCTTAGCACTTCATTATTTGTCACTGTTAACAATATTTTGTTGGCAGAGAAGTGACATGTTTGTAGTAATTTGTACTTTGTTTTATTTCTTAATGTAAAACTCCCGTGTCATGAACTTGAAATGTTACCATGATCATGATGTTGAGTGAAAACTTGTTCCCATCACTTTGGTAAAGCGGCGAAATTAAATTACATATATTGTTTAAATAAATACATTGTACATACATCCTTGGCTGAAAGCACTGGGAGACTTTGGAACGCCAGGTAAATATCCATTGTTTATGTAGTTTCTGAGCATGCACGCATTACCGAGAACAATGGATTTACCTGGTAAGTCTGCTGCCACCTACATAGCGTACCAAAAGTCCTTCATTACAATGCAGGGAACAATTTCAGATAGCAATTTTCGCTTACCAACATTTTGAGACAGGAGAATGCTAATTATATTGAGTTGCAATATTCATGAATTCATTAATGGTTTATTAAGATTTTACAAATCCCAGCATCAGCTGAATTGCAAGTAAGTTTACAACAGGAGTTTACACATTTTAGAAAAAAACAAAAAACATTAAAACAAAAAGTTAAGCCGTGTTCGCATTGGATTAATGCTTTACCGAGACCGTGGTTAACATTCCAATGGGTGAAACTTACCAGCGTCCGCACTTGGATAACGTGGGTAAACTAACCGACACGATCGGTAAAACTAACCGACTAACTTAGGACAGACACAAGAGGACGCTATTGCCGTGACCTTTGACCGGGGTGAATGACAGCAAGCGTGGGACGTGTAAATATATGTGTACACTACGTGTGGCACGGCGGTCGGGGGACCGGATGTGGCTTTTTACCGGGACGGCTTTTACCCAGATCGTGTTCGCACTGGACTTTTCGGCTCGGTTAAACTGACCTGGTCAATTTAACCGGGCAGAAGTTGTCCGGTTAAACTACCCATTCAGGTCGGGTAAGTTACCTGGGAGGGAAACTTCCTGGGCTGTCCGCATTGGACTTAAAATGGTCAAGTTACCCATTTGCTCAGTTAGTTTACCCAAAATAAGTCCAATGCGAACAGGGCTTTACACAGACAGAACTACTTTAAAGGTAGGGTAATACTTTGGTATTGACCCTAAAAAAACAGTGTAATTTCTAACCGAAAGCTTGCTTGTTATAAAGATGCTCTATATCTGGGGAAGCAACCTGCAATCTGCCCACTGATCAATTTATGTTGAAAAACCAAACCAAAACTCTCCTCAAGGCAAGTTTTGGAGATTCAAAATTTCCGTGTTGTCCCTTTGTCATGTGCTTGTGAATGCTGTTAATTGCATGAAGGACACAGGTCTTTACTAAACATATTTTGTTACAAGTAGGTATGTGATTATAGAGGTAACTGACTGTGTAAACTCTTGTGGTCTAAAAATAATATTGCACTATTATCATTACAGTGTAATAATAAATAACACATTGAATCAAACACATAGGTGCAGGCAAACAATTGTATCTTAGTATCAGTTAGGGAGATAAACAGTCTATAACTTCCTTATTGGCAAGTTCAAAGTTCTCTTATTCTTCAAGATAGGGACTTGTTTATTTGTTTTCAAGACCTTGTACAAATAGTGGTACACTTGTACAGAACGTTAGGCCAAAGAACTTACCACAGTAAATCCTCGCTTGTTGGTCACGCAGAACTTCATGCGGATAATGAAAGTAGAAATTCCTAACTGCTCTGTCACCAGTCACGTTTAAGTACTTACATTTGCAAGCTGTGTTGTCGATTTGGTTTCAGTTGGAATTCAGGTTGTCACAATTTATCAGGTGAAAAATGGAACTCATCTGCAAAATGCGTGTACATGTAGATGTAGTGTATACTTCTGAATATAATTCCATTGAATTGAAAATTACTCTACAGCTACATGAACTATACATGCGGATCAGTAAATCATGTAGGGACATTTTTTTTCTCTTCTGTGATCAAATAAAAACCTTGAGAAAATTATGCAGAAAAGACAGATTTCCAAATTGAACTTAACAACACTTGTCTGATTTTCATTCTTGTAAAGGAAAGGCTGTTTCTCCTTTGTAAAGGGCACTTCTACTGTACTATGAGGAAATTGTAAAGTTCTACTAGAACGTTTCAAGGGGCACCAAGGCAATTTGTAAGGGGGCGTTGAGACAAGTGCCTCCGTTGTCTCCACGAAGTATCGCTATCAGACATGTCAGACCTGCTTTGAGAAATTACCAAAAGTTAAGGGAAATTAAGCTGCACATGCCATAATATGCATTAAACATACTTTTAACTAATTATGGACGTATGTGCGGAAATTGGTAAACGCCCAAGTTCAGAGCAAGCTGAATGTAATTTTTGTGTGAAAAATCTATTAAAAGACGAAAAATGGAAATAATAATGATATTGATAAATAATAATAACTTATAATAAGTTAATAAATACTAATTTAATTTTGTTTAATTTGGGTACTTTTACATTATACTCACCATAACCAGGAGATATTTATCATAATATACTCAAAGTCAACATTTGAACTTGATTTTTATTTTTTTGAATGAATGAGGTTATACAGTTAATTTAAAAAACATCAGACTCTCTGACTTCTCCAGTGATGAGTTTATTCAGGGCTCGAAATTAACACTGGACCACAGGCCCAAGGCCAGTGTTTTTAGCATCGGGCCATTTATAACATTTAAGTCATGACTGGACAAGTCCGATGGTCTTGCAGTTTTGTTCAAATGTTGACTTTCAGTCTGATAAATATCTTTCAATTCAATGATGTGTTGAGTAGAGAAGCATCTTAGCCCATATCAATGTACAGATATCATGAGATACATCTTCTCTTAGTGCTTGTTGAAATTAAACAGTTCAACAGCGTTGGTATTATTTTCTTCTCTGATTTCATTTTGGGTCTTGTAAAAAACATTACTGGTCCAGTAGACATTTTGAGCTACAAGCCCTGTGGTCTTGTAGATTTTCCCCCAAATTTGAGCCCTGTTACTGGTCCGACATAAAAATCACTGGCCTCGAGTCTGCGGTCCGGTGTAAATGTGTGTACAACCCAGTTCGTTTGCACAAAATGTAAGCATGTCAAAAAGAATACCTGGATGCTGTCAATTACAAGATTGACAAATTGTTTTGTCTTTCAAGCCAGAGAGAAGATTTGTACAGCACTCTTCCTTTAAAGAAGTACAGGTCGTTTCTTAGTTGTGGGAAGAGAACAATTGTGTCTGCCATGAAAGTCAATACATAATTGTTGTGCCAACAGACAAGGGTTCATGTTGTAGGTTGATGTACGATGCACTGGATGTCTTTTTTTTTGGTGTAGGCTTTGAGTAGATGAATGCTGAAGTTAACTGATGTACTGCAAGGCTCACCTTACACTAAACCTGGCAGACATTGTCTAGTACAAAAGGCTGCTACAGGCTAGTGGACGCCATCTCTCTACTTGCCCCGTGGGCTACTAAAAACTGTGCAATCTACTTGTGTAAAATGCCTGTATTTCGTCCTTTTCAGATTTTAGTTTTTCATTTGTCATGTTTGTGAAATGGGTTTAATTTAGTTTTGAGTGTGTGAATGTAACATTTGACCACTTAACTGGTTGTGATTGCTACCATTAATACATCAGAAAGATACATTTTTGACAATTCCATGTTTAAAAACTGGGCTACTGAAACTTCCTGAAGCAAGTTTAAAACACAGGCTACCAGGCAGTGGGCTACTTTACTTCACATAAAGCTTTTAAGCGCAAGGTGTTTACTGTATAAAGGATTGTTGTTATTAATGTAGGTTTGAATTTCACTTGTCCCTCCTGTTCTTTTTATGGGTTTCTGTCCTAAATGCATTGAGGATTCTTTATTACAATCTCCCTTCACCTTTAGACGTGTTACATTTTCTTGTAAGGTAAGATGTGTAGCGTTAAGTGTTTTTGCAGAGAAGAAAGACTCTGGCCTTATTATGACCAAACCTCTAGATGTCTATTTGTGGGGATGTGGAGAGTCTGTAAACCTGTAAATTGTAACTGCCCATATAGGGCTTCAGCTCACCACAAAGAGGAAATTGCTTAGCTGTTTTCCGGATTTGTCATTTATGTACAATCACACTCCCTTTTTTTTTGTTTGTTTGACTAGAAATTTATCAGAGTGGAAGAAAAGGAAGCCAAGGAAGTATGATGCAGATGTGTTACAAGCGACCTGCTCCCAAACCCAGATGATGATGATGTGACAGCATAAATAAACGTTAGCCAAAGGCATCACAGCGACACAACATTGACGAGGAAAACAAGCGGGGGAGGTGTCAGTGAGAGTTCATAACCCAGTAGTACAAGGGAGCGAGTGAGAGACAGAGAGGCATTAGATAGAGAGAGAGAGAGTTGGGGCCAGCCACACAGCCCGACAGTAGATGTGGAACTGTCGCAGTAACGATGACGTCTCAGAAGGAGAACATACCTGGGCCGGGAGACGGCTCCGATATCGTCAAGAGTGGCTACTTAAAGAAATTAAAGGTAAGACGTTTTGTAAGACGGTGTGTAAAACGATGAGGCTTCTCATGATCCTGAAGGCCTGCAAGTGTGATACATTTATAAAGCGGGGATTTATTGGAGACAATTGCCTGCTGAGTGACTGGGGTGAGACTGGTCATGACTTTGCAGTCTTACTGTTGAGCGATCCAGATTTAGGTTTGTAATTTCAGTGACACTACATGTACATCAGAGTTGCCAACTCTCCCTGATTCTGCAGAAAGTCCGTGAAAATAAACCAATCTTTCCACATTCTGATGGACACATTTGATAATCTCCCTGCTTGTGGACTTATTCTTTTTCTCTACTTGTTTTGAATGTAATTCTAAATATCTCCCTGGTTGTTGAAGGAAATCTTCCTGATTTCAAGATGCAAATGTTGGCAGCTCTGGTACAATCTCTTTGCGGTAACTGAAAAGAATCAGTGGTTTAACAACTCAATAAGAGCTTAAACAGCTAGTGTGTGCATCACATCAGGATGGGGAGTGTTGAGTACATGTACTATGTACATTTCTTTATTAATTTTTTTTTGGTAAGCTGTTTTTAATACCAACCGAAACGACCCACGGTACGTATGTAACTGCACAACGTTAACGGCCTGTTAACAGCCTCATAGACTAAGAACTTCGCTCTTGAATGGGGCACAGCAACTCTCCTGGACCTCTGGCGTGTCTGGTAAGGGGACACATCTGTGAGGAAAGTGTAAAATTTGTAAATTGGAACTTTGGAAACATGGTAAAGGGCACCACCATCTGCGGCAATTGCTCCAGGTGCCAATGGGTTAATTTGAGGCCTGGGGTCGATTTCACAAAGAGATACATGTAAGACTAGTCTTATCTGAAGTTAGGACCAGTAACTGGTCTTAACTTAGGACTAGTCCTATCTCCTAGCATTGCCTAGGACTAGTCCTAAGTTAGGAAGGGTTTTGTGAAATCGGCCCCTGGCCTCACATCTTTTTCTTCAGTAAATTGTGCATTGAAAAATTGCAAGTGCAATGTAGTTGTTTTTTGTTTCCCAAAGTTGAAAATGCTTCAGAGGCCTACCCCCTCTTTGAGTGACTTTCCAAACTGCATTGCCCTTTATTATGGTGCAATTGCCTTTCCACTCATGGAAGGTGAAGGTCTGGCAAGGGTACACTTAATGTAATGTAGGAATGTCTGATATCATGCTGTGGACATCTTTGTTAGATTCACAGGTTGCCAATCGGGGGTGGGGGGGGGGTGGTTGGTGATAATTGATGCAGAAAGGACTGCTCCAGTCCAGGCAACACAACATGTACATGTAGCTGTTTAGTCTCACTAAAGAAAGATACAAAAGAAAAAGAAAACAAGGACTGTAATAAAACCACCATGGGAAAGAAAACAGCCGGATGGAAGTTTGAACATGGGTTATGATAACACCAAGTGTGTAAAATTCAAATTGGATTCTGGTTCATAGACTTAGGTGTGCAAAGGGTTTCTCCAATTAGCAATAAAACCTTGGGAGCTCAGTGGCCTTGAATGTTAAGCATGCAAACCAGGGTTCACAACAAGATTCCACTGGAACATTAATCTTTTCTATAGCTTTTTATTCATTTTTATTTGCGGAACTTTAGGAGAACGTTTGAAATTATAAAGCTGAGCTTTAATTATTATGAATTATTTGTCAGCTTACATTATCAACAAACATACGTAAAGACACCAAATGGTGACAGAAACTGTATTCATTCATACACTGTATTCAATCATGTATTTGGTAAATTTTCGAACGTTCACTAACTGTGTTTGGGACGACCCACTAGACTTCAGAGCATGTTGGTTGTGGGGTTACTGACCAAGTGCTAAAACCTACAACTGCTCTCTGGTTAGTGGTCCAGTGGGTGGGTAAGTCAAGCCCATCAAACTTGCTAAGCACCATTGAGCACTTGTTTCATACAGTTTACTACAAAGTGCAGGCCCCAGCTTAGCATGATTTTTTGC
>CM021539.1:3340668-3358559 GCA_010994315.2 Pisaster ochraceus | reverse complement strand
GGTGGTAAGACTAGTTTTTTTTTATCAACGGCGTCTCAAAGCACTTATCATTTATTTCCAGATAGGTTTTTGAAGTTTTTGAGTTATGAGACCTAGTTATGTAGCACCTTGTGTGGTTAAACAATGTGCTTCAGCTCATTCAGTAGCCACTGCCAGGAGCACTGGGGCAGACTCTTTTCTCTAAGCGAGAAGTACACCACACATTTAACAGGGTTCTTTTATGTGTATTAAACAGCACTCGAGACCTACGGCTTTATGTCCCATCCAAAGGACAGAGCAGTAATGGGTAAGTGTCTAGACCGGGACTCGAAACCCACACTGCTGATTCGAAACACCAGAGCTTGAGTCCAGTGCACCACTCTGCCCCTACATGCTGTATGTCCACCCCATCACACCTATTTTTGTTTCCTTTTTATATTTTGTCTTTTGCTGAACTTTTTTACAAGGTTTGGTTGTGTCGATCTTTGTAGAGTACATGTACATTGTAAGTACTGTGAGATTATGTTTGGAAAAAACACATCTGCAGGACTTGTTTTGTTGTTGAAATTGCTGGACTTGGGCCTGTGGTCAGTGAGTAGTTCAGGTGCTCTGCAGCACATACACATTATCTATGTAACATTTGCGGGCTTCTTTGGAAAACCAATCAAGGCACCCACATAAAAAAAAACCATATGTAGTCAGAGAACATCATTTGTTTTAGTAAATGGGACTGCAATGTCGCAGGGAGCTCGTTCACTGATTGCAAAAGTGTTTTTGTTTGAGGTTGTATCAACAAGTAGATCTTTGACAGTGAGTGTGGCTACATTACGTAGGTATTTGCATGCACATTCACATTGGAGACCTGTAAACAAAGAGGACAATAGGATCCTGATTGGGTGAAAGTCCTCAGTGCCAGTTGTAAAGTTATAAGTACAAAACCAATGGGAGCTTTTGCCCAAAAGAGGGACATTAGGAGGTGCCTGATTGCAGGTGTTTACATACTTGGGTGAGTGGTGAGCAAGTGGTCTTGTACACGTATGTAAGTAGTGTACAGTGAAGATGCACTCCATCAGACCATGTAGTTTTTTGCTCCATCCAGGTCCAGTGAGGAAGACAAGAAACTTGATCAAAGCCCGTCTGTAAAACAGGCACTTGTTGAATTCATCTTGACTGAGAAGGTGTCACAATGCATGCGTCGGAGTGTGTCACGAACGTGTCCAGGCGTACATTTTCAAAATCAATTTTTTTTCAACAGGATTCTCACACTTACTCATCTGAATTTGTAAAACTGCCCCAGGGCCACGGCCCATTCATTAAAGCTACTCTACACAGAAACTGGCCAAACATTGACAGAACTGTTGATTTTAGAATGAGTTGTACCTATTCAATTTCAGATTTTTGTAGCCCACATTGGTTTTGTAGTTATTTTTCACTCAGCAGAAAGTTAGTAGAGCAATTCCTGCTTAGTGTTGGTCATGCAACTGTGCTTTAAAAAGCCAACGCTCTCTGCGTGTACATGTGATGTCGTTCATTTAAATGCTAAAAATAAATCTGCTGGAAGACAAGAAAGTTCTCAAATGCTAGACCTACATGTATATTTCGGTTTGAAATGTTTTGTAAGAGCACCACCTATCGGCAGGAGTAGGAGAGGCACGTACAATTGATTGGGCACAGTTACCATTCCGACATTATGAGTTAAAATGTGACGAGCTTGAAGAGACTGCATAATTTGATCAGTATTATTCTACATCAATTCAATTGATCTCTCCCCAAAATCACGTCAATTTACGACAAATCCATGTATACATGTACTGGTACTTAAATTGTAATTTAATTTATAAGTAATCTGCGTTTTTCACAATTCCCAGGTTTTACCAATGGCCTGGAAAGAGCCCACTTAAACGATAGTTTTCGATGTTCACCCTACATGTACCTAGCTTGGCTGCAACTCATTCACTTGATTCATGAGTATTTACATGTGTTACCTGGTCACTTATTGATAGTCCAAGATAAATTTCAATGGTTATTCAAATTGTGTGTAGGTACAGTGTACTTATTCCTGTGAAGGTTGTCATGCATGCTGGTCGTTCTCTAGGGCATTGCAGTGCACAGATCATTTGTGTGATCTGATTGGCTATCTTGCAAAGTAGTGGTGCCCTCTGTTGCCCTCTGTTGCCCAGTCATGTTCAGGAATGAGACACTCAACTCAATAGTTTGCACCAGAGCTGTATATATAGAGAGTTGCGAAGTAGAGGGACCGTTTTTTTTTGTCATGTGGTTGCTGGATGCCATTTCCGTTCCAAATGCAGTACAACCCAATGGGCAGACAAGTCTGGCACCCTGTATTCGCCGAAGCGTTTTTTGGACACGAACTGGCTTCTAATCTCAAGTTGTTGTAACTCTCCCAATATGCAGCTCTGGTTTGCAGTGCCTCTATCACAATACATACATGTAGTACATAGTACATCTTTAGTACATGTAGTACATTGTACATGTACATGTACAGGCCTCAAACTTCATCATTTTTAGGGCAAGGCCACTTTGGCCTTGGAGCAAGCCAAATTTTGGAGGGCACCAAGGCCAGTAGATTGGGCACCAAGGCCAAAAATAAAATTTAAAAAAATGCACGAAGGCCATTAATAAACTATGAGTTGTAAATCAAAATAACACCATAGTGCATTAGTTACCCTGAAAGTTAATACACAACATTTAAAAAATATAAATTTGAAAATTGGTCAGAGGTTTCCCTATGGGTGGTTAACCCGATGAAACAATTTGCATGAACAAAATATTGATAAATCATATCTTATTCATAAACAAACCGTAAAACTGTAAGCCACCAGATGTCAACACACTTTCCAGGTTTAAAAGAACACACCACCAACTCCTATGAGTCACAAAACCAAGTCACAAAACCACAAAGACACCCATGGAGCGGTTTATCTTTTGAGTGAAGCAAGAATATTACAAATTAAAACAATTGTATAACAAACTGTAGAGGATTAACCACAAAGGCACCGCGCACTGCACTTTTCTTTTGAGTGGAGCAAGAGTATTACAAACTAAAACAATTGTATAACAAACTGTAGAGGATTAAGATAAGAGTATTTGGGCGTCAATAGGAGTGTCAATCATTCTCCCAGGTAAGGCCTGGATGTCTGGGCTACACTAAATAAAGAAAAGGATCTCCAACTGTCGGCTTCGTGTGTGTAGAAAAGTTTGTTTTTTCGTAATCATTGACAAAAAGGTTTCCATAAAATCGCGGCAGCTGGTGCTTCTGGACAACACTGAAAATGTATTTAACTTCTATTAAAAAGGGCACGACGGCCAACTGGAATTTAGGGCACTGCAATTATGGCTTTGAAGAAGGTAATTTTTGGAGGGGCACCACGGCCAGTTACAAGGGCATCGACGGCAATGGCCGCGTGGCCGCCGTGAAATTTGAGGCCTGCATGTAGTCTCTCTGATGATTGGTGGTGATTCTTAAAAGAACCGATTGTTTAACAGCTTGATGTTTCAAGCGGATAGTAAATTTGGACCAGAGTTAAAATATATGTATTTTGTGTATTACCTTCTGTACACCGATGTGTGTTCAGCTCTGTATAGTCTGTACTGTGGGAAAAATACAAAGTAATATAACTTGGATGGGACTCGAACCCAAGACCTTTGCCATTATAGAGTACATATGTACATGTCTTACCACTAGACCACTGCACTTGCCCGGTGGCCTCATGTAGGCATTTTGAATCCTATATTTTAGCAGGGAGTACTGCAACGATTTTAATAGAAAGTATCTTGAATTAAGTTATGTAAATGTTTTTATCAGAACGATCTGGGCGTGTTCAGGAGAAGAAAAAAAACGAAATTTAAAAGGTGATGACCTTTAATGGACAAACAAATTTGCTGGGGACAAATTTGACTTAAATGAAATTGCCCTTTTCATTAATTGAAGGGCGCTTTGGCTAGAACCGTGTGTAATGTAAGATGCTAAAAGAAGCAGATAAAAAAGAAGAAGAAGACAATCCATCAAAACCTGTTGAGACTCGTTAACCCAGGGAAATATAAAGTCCCTGGTTGAAATCATGTTCAAGAATTTTTTATAGAGGAATTCAGGAATTTTTTTGTATCCAGTTGAGTCGGCGCTGGGAACGGTTCAACATTCATTCATACTGTAAATAGACTTTTGGTGCACATTTTTTGACCATTGAAAATGAAAAACACAAATTTTCTAGTAAAAGCAGGGAAAAACCCTGACAATATGCTTTTTTTTCACAAAACAGAAGTGTACTTAAACTTAGTGACAATCCTCCCTGGTAAAATGTTAATCAACTGAGTGAACTGTAAAGCTAATATTTGCTTGTCATTTTCATTCTGGAGACGTTACAAACTTACACAAGAACACTTTATAAATATCTGTCACTTTTTTTTCCCCCTGCTGGGAGGCAAAGTCAATGAAAATTTAATGAAAGCTGACCTCCTTCGAAAGGTTTTTTTGAGATGCTGTAAACGCAGACCATCTCATATGAATGAAGAAGCACTCCGTCGCCACTCAGTTTTCTTGAGGAACATCTGCCCAAGTTGCTCCGAGGGGTGTGGGTGGATGCCTCGGTAGGGCAGTTTGGTGCGATCGATAATCTAGGGAATACATCTTGGAGCTGTAGTTATAGAGGAATCAGGGGTCTTGCGGACTACTGTTTGCCTGGATCCGTCTTAGCATCTCGTCAGGCGGAACGAAAATGACACTGATTGTACTGATCCACCAGACGGCGATCATGAGGTACAAAATATACCTCCTTGCAGACATGGCAGACATTAAAATGGACCGAGAGATTGAGAGATTTCAAGCACTTGCATCCAAGTTTAGATCTTGGCCTTTGATTTAACTGTAATTGTTCTTATAGGCCTATATTAAATTTGAAACATAACAAAAGTGACGGCGGTAGTACTTTTTTTTTTCTTTTCTTAAAAAAATAAATAAATAAATAGTATGTTCAAGGCATGCTGCAACCAGACTTGCCCAAGATCGTCGTTTTTTGGAGGAAACTTGTAGTCAAAGCTGAAGGATGATGATGGTGATGATTGTTTGCTTAATTTTCCTTTTTCAGGCCTGATGCTTCATTTTTTAAAGGGCAGGGGCACCTACATGTAGGTGCTTTCTTCTTGATAAACACCTTGACCAAAGACTCTACGTGTCTCTGCATGCCCTCTTGATCATTACAGATGTGAAATTGCAATTAATTACCTTAAAAAGCACTGTGAGCTGACGAGTTGTACTTTGTTTTTATTCTGTAAAAACCCCCCCCAAAAACCGCTTTGTTTTCCTTGTAAACCCCCCGAAACAAACAAACAAACACCCCAACAAACAAACTTAGAGGTTTGTTAAGAGCATGAAGAGAGACAAAAACAGAGAGACATTGTTACCCCAAGTGTACGTGCAGCTGTAAGTTCCTGTAGTGAAATTAAGACACACAGTATTGAACAAAACACAATTATTCTCTTCAAGGTCGATGCTAAAAATATACGTATTTGATCACTAGCGATGTGGTCTCCACCCCCTTCTTACACACGTTCATTCAGCTACATCGCAGGGAGGCCTCATCAGCGCACTGCGGGGATTGCAACAACAAACACAACCAACGCTATGCCGTCCAATATTTTGTCACTTATTAAAGACGCGTTCGGCTCATTTGGCAGTTTTATTGTTGCCTCCCTGGCTTTGACAGCGAGTCGTCAACCTTGGGTATCAACCAAGCGTGAGATAGAGGCTGTCTTTGCTCATAGCTTCCTCCCAAGTCAAAAAGGTGCTTTAATTTTTTTCCCCGTCTCCTCTCAATACCACTATAAATTCAAGGTATTTGTTTAATGGGGGAGGTGCAAGATTAGCGGTGGGGAGAGAGTGGAATTCAATTACACATTTTGAGCAATAATTTATCCCCACACGTTCAAAGAAGAGACAGCTCAAGATTTGTTGATTTAGAATTGAGCATAAAAGGGCATTGGAAATGCAATTTATTTATTTTGTACAGACTCCGGTTGACTGCGTGCACAGTTTACAACGTATACATGATATAACCCATTGACATGTTATTTTACAATTGAGATTTTTCTTAGTAAATGTGTGGTGAAATGTTTTGATTTATTTAAGCATATAGACTTAGCTCTTGAAAACTGCTTGCTGACCAAAAGCACTGGTGGTGTGAATGCAAAACAATTTGTTAATGGTCTCACCTTTTGACCCTACATGTACACGTAGTCCAGAGTCTTTTCTCAACGGCTGAATGAGAAATACAGTAACAGGTGCAGTCAAGTGGAAATAAGTGAACTTACGTGTAGAGGAGAATGTTTTTTTTTATTTTAAGTAAAATTTCCAAATATTTTGCTTTAAATTTTGGGATGAAGAGTTGGTATTTTATTTCTTGACATTCAGTCTGTTTTGGATATGGTTGGATATAGCCTTTTTTTTATAGTAAGGTCAAACATGTACATGTAGAATGACAACTTCAAATTTCAAATGTTCAAGTAATAATTTGTTAATGTTTATAACTTTAAAAACTGCTAATTTTATTTGCATAAACTCATTATCTTTCCCTGTTCCAGGTTGTAACGTGTCCTTTCAATTGTTGTGAAATACACTGATTAAGTTTTTAAATGGCCATTAACTATTGTTTGCTTTTTTTCTATGATGTTTCGCTACTTTATTCTTCTGCAGACGATCAGGGCATACTGATCAAAACTCTGTAAGCGCTGTTGTTAAGAAGCAAACACTGTTGCTTTTTTTCAGAACTGTCACAACTCACTACAGAGATTTATATACTGTCATTGTAAACCTTTACTACAATATACTTTTTCTTTAAATTAACAATTTATTACAGTGGTTGTGGTTGCGAATGCAAAGTGACTTGTTATGATGCACAACAGCATGCCACACTGGGCCATACGGGTATTCAAAATAGAACTAACGAATGCAGCGTGTATATAGACATTTGTGAGATTAAAAAAAATGTTTTTATTGAATTACTAGTCATTGAAGCTTTGCTTAAACCTTGTATTGCAGGACAATTTTAATGAAACTATTTTTGTAACCCTCAAAAGTTAGTATAAAATAATACTTTTTTTATTTAATATATATTTTTTTACCACACAATGTGTACATTATTGTTGATAATTTTGCCTGAGGTAATGTAACCATGAACAATTATTAAAATTTATTAGTCAGTGTTTGTGTTCAGAGACTTGCTCCTGTGGATTGTAGCACTCATCCAAACTGTCCCTAGATTGAGAGGAAATCCATCCTAGACCTTACTCTCCACATTTTTTTTCTCCTCTAAACTTAGGTTCAAAACATAACCCGAAGGATTTTGGTTTTATTGATATCATTCCAGACAATGAGGAAGAAGTTCTTTGTACTCCGCTGTGAGAGCAGCACGGGCCCGGCCCGTCTGGAGTACTTTGATAGCGAGAAGAAATTCCGCATCGGGTCCCTCTCCAAGAGAACCATCGACCTCAAGACGTGTTTCAACATCAATAAGAAGTCTGACTCTAAGCACAAGCACGCCATTGCCCTGTACACGCGGGATGATTGCTTCCCCATCGTGGCTGATGATGAAAACACACTCAATGAATGGCTGCAGGCGTTGTTGCTACAGCAACAGGTTGATGCTGACGGCATGCCTGTGCCTACCTTCGGTATGTAGCCATTGAGGAAAAAGAAAATATATATGAAAAAAACAACCTCTACAAATAAATCATAAAACATTTTAGCTTGAGGATAAATGTGTTTGAAACAGTTGACATATTTTAATTTTTTTTTAATTTTTTTTTTTACATATCATGGTGTGTGTGTACAATGTACACCATAGACATCCGAAAATTGAATACTTTTGAGAAAGTAAATGATTTGTTTGATAATGTATCCTTCTAGTAAGGGGGACAAATGCAAAATTAAACAGGCAGTAACTCAAGGTTAACCTCCAGGTTAGGCTCACAGGTTTTCTGAGGTTTTCCAAGTTACCTTGAGTTACTGTGTAATATCTTAACAAAAAACAAATGATGTTCAAATGTTGACTTTGGGTCTGAAATTACCTTTCAATTATATGAGTTATCAGGTACCACTAAAGACAAATGAGGTTTTCCAAGTTACCTTGAGTTACTGCTTGTTTAATTCTGCAGTTCTCCCCAATGAAACCAAGGGACCAGGGGTGGATTTCACAAAGAGTTAAGACTAGTCTTATCTCGAGTTAGGACGAGTTACTCGTCCTAACTTAGGACGAGCCTTAAGTTTTTAATAACTCCTAGGACTAGTCTTAAGTTAGGACTATCTTTGTGAAATCGACCCCTGAACCAACAGAATGACCAGTACTGTAACCCGTAGGCAGGGTTTGAATTTGTATTTAAAAATTAATTGAACAAAAATTTGCAGCTCAAAGTATTTACTGGATCGTAATTCTTTTACAAGAGCAGATTCAAAATGAAAAGAGAAAAAAAAAGAAATGAAAGTTTAACATGGATTTAACTGCTTTTATATGAACAAGCACTAAGACATGTAAATGTAAGAGAAGATTTATCCCATTTGTCTTAGTGGTACCTGATTACTCATACAATTATGAGTAAATCGTTAACCCGGAGGTCGTTGGTTCAAGTCCCGCTCCAGTCAAATTTTTCTTTGTTCAAACCCAAATTATAAAAAAAAACAGTTACCCAGACAGTTTCCCTTGTGGTTTATTACCAGATACTCTTACAATTGAAATGTAATTTTCAGACCCAAAGTCAACATTTGAACATCATTTGTTTTTGGTTAAGATATTACACAGTAAAATATTGTTATTCAGTTGAAAAATTATATGACCGTCAGACTTGTCAGGTCATGAGTTTACTGGCCAAACACTAAAATCACTGGCCTTCAGGCCTGTAATCCAGTGTCAAATTTGCACCCTCGTAGGCCTTGCTTGGAGAATATGATGAAGAAATGTCAGTATCGATAAAATAAAGAGACTGCCAACATGCTACATGTTCATGTACATGTAGATAGCTTTGTTGGTAGAACACCTACACGTTAATCTGAAGCATGTTGGTTCAAATCCCCCTATTCAGTTTGTCTTTTTTCACCCTCAATATATTTACATGTAGTGTGCCCGAAATACCTGCAATCTTAGTAATTGTTCATGATTGTAACTATTTTGTTTTATTAATTAATACATTTACAGCTTTCAAATCCTACTCAGAGTTTTTATTTTTATTTTTATTAATTTTTTCGTTTATTTTTATAAACAAGTGTTTATCTATCTGGCCATACATTAACAAATGTTTGGTTTTGTAAATTATTAGTGACTTTATTTTGGAATTCAAATCATAATCCTACCCGAAGAACACTCATTTAAAAGATTGAAAATAAATAAGGACAAAATAAATATTTTAAAACTTCTCAGAGTAGATTTGAAGTGCAATTACGCAAAGTCTTCTCCACTTTGAACATTTGACATTCAACACGGACTTGGAAAGGTAAAACCCATCAACGCGTTTAAGAATAAATTGTTGAAATATGATTACAGTGCAGCTAGAATCAGGTTGTCGGATTTTAAACTGTCAATGTGAGCGGGCGTTTGATTTGATTACTCTATTTCCATTATTGATACTAAGTCATCGCTGACATTTTAACACGTTTATTTTTATGCTTTTAATTTAGTTTGGTTTTATAGAAACAAATTAAAGAAAATCCTGGCCTTGGCTTCAGACAAAATCAAACTTGAGTGCTTGGAGAGCCCTGAAAATGTTTAATTACTTTCAACATGTCTTGCATATGTAGTAAACATGCAGGTGTACTTTTATCATCACTTATATAAAAAGGTAGACATTTCAACTTTCACATGAACTATATGTAACTGACTAGATTTGTGTACATTTGAAACGTTAAAACAGGCAAATTCTTTCCCCCTTAAAAAAAAAATTGTTTATTTATTTTCTTCTCCAATTAGAATTATCAGCTGTGTGTTTACTAGCACAGTAAAATAATTATAAATGCTTAGATAAAGTATTTGTACTATTATTATTTTTATATATATGAATGATCACATAAATTGTGCAATATGCAGGCCGGACGCTTCCATGGATGGACATTGCCTTAATGCCTTTTGGCATGTTTGAAATGTTCCAGTAGAAATGGACTTTTTACTCATAGAGGTGCCCGTAACTAAGGAAAAGCTGCCCTGTCCTTATATTATGAGGGCAGTTTTACAATAAAGCATCAGGCCTCATTACATGTACAGATGTGTTATATCAGGCCAAATATCCTGGTGCTGCATGCCGCTGATTTACATACTTTACATGTATGTATGTGCTGACAGCCCATACATGTATTGTAGGAATACATGTGGGTGTTTTATGGGGTGCTGTAGGCACAAAATCCTGACATGCCTTAGGTAAACTGCATCGTGAATTTGGGCCGTTTCTTTATAACCCTAGATTTTTGAAAAGACGAAACGATCAATGTCTGCTTTTTCCTAAAAGAAGTCAAAACACTGAACAGGTACATGTATTATGCATGCTAAAAAACTCCTCTGATTTTACTTTTTGACTTATGATATCTGAGTGATTAAAGGACTATAGGCCCTACTTCATCAGCTCACTAAGTGAGTTGTCTTACATTAATGGCATGTCGTGTCCAAGTGGTCAAGTGCACTGGACTCAAGCTCTGGTGTTTCTGATCAACAGAGTGTGGGTTCAAGTCTGGACAATTGTGCAAGGCACTTCACCGTTATTGCTTTGTCCTTCTGATGGGGCGTATAAAGCTGGAGGTCCCTTTTGTTGTGAAATGCACATAACATTACTCAGTTACACACACACATTGCTGAGAGAAGGGGCTTACCCTGGTGTTTCTGGCTGCTGATGAATGCGCCGCAGCACCTTGTACCCGTACAAGGTGTTACACAAATGTGTCTCATAATTCAAAACTTCAAAAACCTGTCTGGATATAAACATGATAAATACTGATAAGTGCTTTGAGACGCCCGTCGATAAAGCGCTGTATAAAAGCTAATTGCTATTATTGTTATTACTACATTCAGTGAAAATCCAAACAGTTTTGATAGAGCAAGGAGGATTTCTGTTGATCAGCCCCATCGACTTCTAGACTTTAGTCAGTAAACAGACATTATTCACCTTGCCAGAGTGACTGAGACACTGCAATTGATTGAGATGGCGCTCAAGTCCAACTGAGTGGGAAAACTCTCAGTCAAGTGATCGGAATTTAATTTAGGAAAGCAGATTTACAAACAGATTGCTTTTAGAGCATTTGCAAATATATGTGAAATAATTGACTGTGGACAAGTTTTGCAAACAAAGTTCATTTGCGCAGACAAATGTACATATACACGCACTATGTGGTGCAAACTACATTTTGTTTGGGCAACTACAGAAGTAAATGTCACATGGACTTGAATAAAATTTATTATTGCTGCAGGGCTGCAAATGAAAGAGCTCTCCCTGATTCTGCAGAAAGTTCCCAGAAAACAAAACAAACTTCCTGTGTTTTGGTGACCACATTTGAAAATCTCTCTGATTATGGAAACACTTTCCTATTATGTTGAATGTAATTCTAAATATCTCCCTGATAAATGTACAACTCCCTAATTGTAAGGTGCAAATGTAGGCAGCTCTGCTTTTACAAATTCGTACCTCATTCCCCCAAAATAGTTATATAACAAATGCCAAAGAGTATGCAAGTTGTATAAAATGTGTGTGTGTGTGCATGTTTTAGAATCTAATGCCATTAGAATAAAAATAATATATTAAATACTATTTTTCCAGTATACATGTAGAGAGATTTGTTATGAAAACACTCATTCATGGTATTACTTTCAGGAACTTATTTTAAAATCTCATTTGATAGTTTCCAGAAAATAAAGATCATCCACAAATGAATATGTTAAAACAGATACACATGTATGTTACTGTAGGGGAATAGTTTAGTTCACATTAATTCATGTTGGTAATATTTGCTGTTACTTTATAGGAACAAATAATAAACAAAGCAAAACCTGCCAAAATGTATTGAAGAAAATATAACTAGCTGTAGCAAACTACTGACCATCCAAAAGGACAGAAAATGGTATTCAAACACCTCTTCAAGCAATTCTGTTCCCAGAACCATCCAAACTTGCTCCTCATTTTGTTTTTTCCTGGCTAGTCATTGGTTTGTTTTTGTATTAGTTTTTGTTCTTTGTTTCCCTCCCTTTGTTAGGCGCTCTGTTCTTTGTATAGCGCCTTATAAATGCTTTGAATTATTATAATTATGTTATTTTTTTTGCAAAATGATAGTTATTGGCCTGATGTTTTGACCCCAGTAGAGTCCTTTAGCCTTCGAGAAAGACTCTGCGAGGGTCGGAACGTTAGTCCATTTAACTATTTTTTGCAAAATATATTTGAATACTAGTCCTTTCTCATTGACATGCTATTTCTATCCCTATAGTAATGCGGGTGGTCTGCCATGCGGGAGTATTACGGATTTGGACGATACGTAGGTGTTGTGCCGTCCAGCCTTAGGGCCTTGTCACACGAGGCAACTTTTACAGGCAACTTGGAGGCAACCAACTGAAGTGCATGGTACAGGACCACTTTGGTAGCACAGGAGTCATTTTTCAAACAAAGCTTACGATCCCCGAGAAAAATATATGAACATTGAATTGTGAATGCCTTTTCTTCATGGAGATTGCCTGGAACTTGTTGCCTGTAGATTGCCTCGTGTGACATGGCCCTTACGTTTCGAAGCACATGTTCGCTTGGTTCTAGTATCGTGCGTGTGTAAGTACTCCAGCATGGCAAGCGATAAAATAGTGATGTTATCTGAGAAGGGTCGACACTGCACTACTGAAAGAGATTGATAAAATTATATTATGTTTGTAGAGCATGTGTGGCAAGTGACAGTCAAGCCCAAAGGTCTGGGCTCAAGTAAAGGTCTGAGTGGGAACTACCGGCTCTGCTTAACGGCTACTACCATCAATCTTGTCAAGATGAACTGTGAAGACGAGGATTTGGAATTCTCAGTGAGTAATGAACCATCTCCCCCCCCCCCCCCCCCCCCCCCCCCCCTCTCTGTCTCCCCCACATTCCCACCCCCACATGAGTGTTACTGTACTTTATTTTTGTCCACTCAAGCATGCAACTGATCAGCTGATTTCCTCTATTTGTTTTTTTGCAATGAAGTGTTTTTCAGTTTCAAAACTTCTTTTTGTCTGTGGCATTTTCCTCTTCTTGTTTTTTTCTCAAATTGTTTTTCTTCAAAACAAAATTACATGCCTGCTCACTGCAAAAAACGAACAAAAACACAGCAAAAACAAACAAACAAACAAACACCCCCCAACACCCCAACAAACACCCCAACAAACACCCCAACAAACAAACAAACAAACACCCCAACAAACAGACAAAACGAAGCAATGAACCTCCATCGTAGTTTCCTTTGTCTTAATTAATTATCAAGTGACGTGTCTAAGATTATGTTTTCTTTCTCCACATACTAAGTGGTGGTATCAAGCCTTTGAAATTTCATCTTCAAGAGGACAGGGCCATTTTCTTTTTGCAAGGGGCACTACCCATTGAAAAATTCTAGTCTTGGCACCTGGGCCAAGATCAGGGCTGTCAGAGACCCTGCTTTCGTTGTACGTTCCAGACCCTAATACATTTTGGGTGAACAGATAATGTACAATGTAACTCTACCTGTACAAACTGCACTGTACTGTGATGGCGGTATCTTTGGTTTTTGTTTAAATCGAAGCTCCGGACTTATTTGTGTTTATTTGTCCATAGTAGGAAAGGTGTGTTTTTCTGAAAAAATTTGTTGCGAGGGTCCAGTATCTCAGGAATTACCAGCAAAGAAAGTCATGTAGTAATCCAGGGTTTTCATGTATGAGGTCAGCGTTACCACGGTGATGCTTGCATCAATAAAGAACTAAGCACATTGTAGTGCTCAGAGAAATGGAGAACTTGTGATATTTTGCAAGTGTCCACTAGGATTACTTTGCGTCCACTGGGAATATTTTGTACAAGTAGAAATCATGTTATCGACAACAACATTTATAAAATGAAATGGAAAAGGTTCCTGCTTAAAAAAATGGCTTATTTGCACAAGTCTTGGGTAAACTGTCACAACTTAGGGCTTTTCTCAACATTTGACGCAGGTGCAGGTGGAAAAAACAAAACATAACAAAACAAAAACATGGCCAGAAAATAACCATTGCCATTATTTTCTTTCATACAATTTTGTTAGAATGTAACACGTCCAGAGTGCAGAACGTGCAGGAACTGCAAAGTGGCTGTTCTCGAAGTTGACGCAGGTGTAGGTGGAAAAAAAGAAGATACAAAACAAAACAAAACAAAAACAAAAACGTGACCAGAAAATAACCATTGCCGTTATTTTCCTTCCCCAAAGTAGCCACAGGATGAGAGAAAGTCTAGAATCAATCCCACATGGCAGAGGCTTGGAGAAAATTAACTTTCAGAATGTATCCCCCTGTTATTAAGAGAGCTCTCGTTCCTTTGGCTCATATTTTGCGTGGGCTTGATGATGAGGTCCCAACAGAAAGCTGCAAACTTAGGACTGCATGAGAAATAATACTTCAAGGAAATCAACAGAATTTCTTTGTTGTGTTCTTTCTTTCCATGCCACTATGCTCATGTATAATCAAAGAGACACAAATCTGGTTATTTGTTCGCATTTTTTTACCTCTAAACTCTCAACAACAAAATTATTTTGAATATTAACGCACGTTTCTGATAAACTCTCCCTTTTTTTTATTTCAAAGGCTCTGTATTTTATAACAAATTAAAAAAAGAATGGCTCCTGAATGGCACCTTGGAACAAAACAAAATTGACAAAATTGGTAGACTGCCAACATCAGGGCTGGATTGGCTGAGGTGGTTGAGCGCCAGCACGTTAATCCGGAGGTCGCAGGTTCAAATCCTGCTGCTCTAGTAATTGTTTCTTTGTTAGCCCCAAATTAAACAAGAAATACATGTAAGAGGAAGATCAGACTTTTCCTCAAAATCTAAAAACCCTCAAAATCTATAACATTGTATGAACGTGTTGGAAGGTTAACATTTGATCACAAACACTGGAAAATGTCTTCCACGAAATTGATTTGGGTGGCCCAGTTACTTGAGGTAACAACAGGAAAGTCAGTTTATTTAAAATCAACACCACTATTCTCAGAAAAAAAATTACATAAAATAAAATTGCAGAGGAGTGCTACATGTACATTGCTACCTGGTTGAAAATATAGCAAAACAGACATTAAAACCATATATTTAAAGCACGCATTGAAAAACTAAGTAACTATAGTACACTGCTCGTATCAGTGCCTGAGTGTAAAAAGAATATATATTGTTTCTGTCACTTCCGTGAAAGTCAATCGCTGTTAATATTGTAAATCTGACGGAGATTACTGTGTCATGAAATGAAATCTCGTCCAAATTTCATCAAAGTGCATTGCCCAGTTAGTTTCAAAGCTATCTCATCCTATGGCAATGTGCAGTAACAGATCGTTGAACCATGCCCTGAGGAAACATGGGAAAAAAAAAAAAGCAAGAAATGGGACGGAAGGGCAGAATAAGTTAGAATTTGTAAAGTGCTCACGTTTCTTGGTGCTAAATTACATGCCACATGGTTTTCTTTTCATGTAAGGGGGTTTGGCTTCTTGAAGTCATAGTGATACGATCTGTAGCATGCGATAAAAACAGAGAGATCTTCCAAAATATCCGCAGGCCTTTTCTCTTTAATCTATCAATGACATTTAGAACTGTGGATTGTGCCCAGAAAGAAAAAGGAGGGAGCATAACGCTTTACCCCCAGAGTTGCAGAGAGAGAGATTGTGAAATTTTACCTCCTGACAACAGAAAGGGATATTGATAGAAGATGGTTAAGTGTGTGTTTTTTCTTGGCGCATAACTGAATTTGAGGGGGTCTCATGTTTCGTGAAGGTAGTAATTCTCACAGTCGTTCACCTTTAATTTTTTCTTTTATAGATTGAATGGCTTTGTATTTAACTTAAATGCATTCCAGTAGTCCACATGGTTTGCGGGTGGTCAAAAGTGCTAACTACATTAAAAACACTATTCACAGTCATCAATTATCTTAATTGATGAGTGTGAATAGTGTTTTTAATGTAGTTAGCAATTTTGACCACCTGCAAACCATTTGGACTGCTTGAATGTTTTTTCAATTTTCGTATTTACTCTTCACTTTTCTGTCGCTCTGGAGGGCTTTCACTTTCAAATAATGCTGCAGTGACGTCTGTTTTCTTTCACCACGATAGGCCTATAACATTTTCATTCCGTTACAAATAGTATCAAACGAGAACTGTTGTTGTTACAGTTTTTTTGAATTTTTAAAATTTTGTATTGGTTTATACATGCATGGGTGTTCATTACAATCTTGCCAAGTAGTTAATTCCATTCCTGGCATTACACAGAGGCCATGGCCTCTGTTGCCCCTGGTCTTGACCATGGAGCTCCTTCACAATAGACTTAAACATTTTCCAATGGAAATGCCTTTTGCAAGATGAAAACGGCCTTGCCCTCACAATTCCAGGCCTGTACTTCATCAAATGGGTGTGAAGTATGGGATGATTTGTTCAACCGAATGAAGATTAGTTGGGCATCTGTAAGCACTTTACTTTTTAAATCTTTTGGTGGCCTCTTTTTTTTGAGAAAGAGAGTAAAAGGGACAATAAAGCACTACTGATTTACTGGATCAAAAGTTCAAACAAAAAAAACCGTTTAAATATGAAATGTTTTCAGTTTTCATTGTTAACTGTATCACTTAATTTCAACACGGGTTTTATAGCATGGAGGACAGTGTGAAGCTAGATTTAAACAAAGTCAACAAATGCAAGCTTTGTCCTGCTGGAAGTTTTTCAAAACATTTTATAATCATAATTCTTTTGAAAATTCTGCAAATAGTCTCAAAACAAAACAGGTCAAGAAAATTTAAATTGATTGCCCAAACACAGACGGGGATGAGAAATTTAAGACTTTTATCTCAATTCAGACTGTTTTATTTCCGAATGTTTGGGAAAAATAGCTGTTATATTCTTCAGATATGAAAAGGTCATACTCTTTGACCTACTTCTCAAGTGCTGAGGATACTGTTCCTACATGGTCTTCAAAAAGTGCAACGTCTGGATTACCAAAATGTGTGCATGCCACCTTTTCAACATATTTCCTCAAATTTGGATCCTAGTTAGTTAATTCTATGAGGTGATGACACTGGGTGATTTTCAAAGTAAAACAAATTGACAACTGAATGAAGGACAACCAGGAGACCAAGTATAACTTAATAAGATTCTATATTTACAATGATGTTTACAAATATTTGCAGGAGTAATGGACTGAATTTCATTAATGTTCGGTCTGGTACAGCCTTTTGAATCACATAAACAATTTGCAATAAATTAATCTTTTCAGAATAAAATCCACCACCATTTTATTTTGAAGCATTTCTACCGAAACTAAACGGGGTTGCAGACAATTCAAAAGATAGTGAACTAATGACTTTATGATTACTTAAATACCCCGGTTGACCCGTCTTCCCGTGTTGTGTGGTGCGTTAGGCTAATGATGTAATGCTGTCAGGTGGTTTGATTTGCGGGAAAAAAGAATAATAATCAAATAAACGCTGCACGATCCTGCCACCTAGTTCAGACTTTTTTTGTTGGAAATGGTTCACATCTATATACTAATGCAAGTAACGTGTCTGTGTGTGCAAGAAAAACTCCCAGGTGCCTGCATAGATCAGGCTGCAAATTTCCGTACGGCCTTTTTTCGGTCCGGTGATCATACTAAGGGGGGTACGATTTTTTCTTTTTTTGTTAATTTGATTAATTTCACATATTATTTTTGAGAGGATGAACGAACGCAAGGTA
>CM021539.1:3301643-3314370 GCA_010994315.2 Pisaster ochraceus | reverse complement strand
TATCAGAAGATGGTAAAATTTTTGAGATATCGCCAAAAATCTGGAGCGGTTAGGAAGAATAATCCATTATTGGAATACACAATCTGAGAAACATTTCATGCAGGAAACATTTCTCAGATTGACAAATTTGTGAATCTCTTTTTCTGAAACCACATTGCTATGAAGGGAATTGTTTCTCAAAATGTTATACATTATCAACACCTGCAGTGCTTCTTACCAGGAAAGTTTGTATGGTCCTCAATTTTTGGAGTAACTACCAAAGGCATACTCTCCCTTTAAACTTTGACAGGTTTGCTATTCCATGTATTGCTGGGTCGCATAACGTGCGGATACTTGTCTTTCCGATGTTTTCCTCATGTGCTTTTTTAAGTGGGAAATGAAATGAAAACAACTCTATTTGTCGTCTGACCATTTCAATTCTAACTGGATTGATATCTCAAGGGTACAATGTAAAGCCTTTTATGTAAGTTATTCTTTCAAATTGTCTCCCTCCTCCCCCCTCCCCCAAAGGATGCGTAAGTACATGTAGCGAAGCATGGTTTACTTCACAACATCAACTTCTTTCCTGTAGAATTTGATTTCTGTTGCCAAGGAACAACCGATGGTGAGGAATTGCTATTAATGATGTTATTCGTTTTATTCATGTCGTCATGCATAGTGCACCACCTCCGTCATCTTCCAACTCCGCAGCCGCCATACGCCCACGAACCCAGAGTGAAGGAGAGGGGAACCATATTGCCAGGATGGGTGGATCAAGGTAGCCCAAAAGAATACTTCTAAGAACCTTTCTGCATGCCTCTATTTTTCCATGTTATAATTTTTTATTTACTTCCAGACATTTGTTTTAAAAGTGTGCAAGTGCAATTGCTCTCCTCCGCACTCTTCAACTCCTCAACCATCCCTCAAAGTACGTTACAAAACAACTACGTGTCGTGGCCAAGCGGTGAAGAGCACATGGCCCAAGCTCTGGTGTTTCTAATCAGCAGAGTGTGGGTCCCAGTCCCCGCCTTGACACTCGTGTTCTTGAGCAAAATAGTTTCCTATCATTGCTTTGTCCTTTGGATGGGACATTAAGCCGTAGGTCCTGTGTATTAGGATTTGTAGTGCATGTAAAAGAACCAAAAACACTTAGGGTCGTTGAAATGTAGGGGTTAACCCCTGTGTTTCTGGTTCAAATAGCAAGCACCCTTGTTTACAGGTCTGCTCAGGCTTGCGAGCTACATACAGTGATTAAGTTCATTTAGGGGAATCCTTGGTTGCATTACCAGAAATACATAATAATAATGATAACATAACATACAACCTCAGTAAAACTTAATAGTTTTTAAACTTGATATTTAATATTAAAAAGTAGCATCCCCTTAAGGTGTTCCCCTGGCTGCCGCTTCCCAGGTTGTATCACAAACTTGGGTGTGATCCCTGGCTAAACGACAGATACAGGTTGAATGGCTTCTGACTGGCACCCCGGAACAAAGATATTGAAAAAATAGGGAGACTGCCAAATAAGGGCTAGACAGCTCAGTTGGTAGAGTGTCAGTATGTTTCTCAGGTGTTTGGTTCAAGTCCCTCTCCAGTCAATTTTTCTTTGTTCAAACCCTAGTTTCAAACTTGATGAGAAAGTTGAGCAAGTTTTAAAGAAACACATTGTTTTTGTCTGGAATTGTTTTTAAAGCAGATGCTCGTTACTATTTTCTGATCCTCAAAACTATTTTCTGATGGAGGGAGGTCAGGTGTGACGCATCAGTGTTTGGTTGCTTCTTTTGATGCCATATGAAAACCAAATCTAGAGTAATGATTTTTTTGTTCTTGGCGGGGGCTGGGATTTTAGAGGCATGGAAAGCTTGTTTTTAGGGCAGTGTTAATGAACAAAGATTTAATTCTTTTTCTTGGGTGTAAGGTCAGATTTGACACTATTAGGGTATGGTTACATGTACGTCATGTACTTCTTCAAAGACTATTTAAAAAACAAGCCAGATTCGCAGAAATCTAAAGTGATTGTGGGGGTTGGGGTGATTTTTAATTTGACAGTCTTGTTTTTGAGGTCGGTTAAACTAATTAAAGACCAGAGTTTAACTTAATATGAGAAAACTCATCTCTGAAGTTGAGCAGAGATGCATCCAGGTTGTGTATGATAATGACAGTTTTCTAGTTGTTTCAAAACATGTTTCGTAAAAGAATAAGGACGAAACCTTGAGTGGTGTTTTGTCTCCTTTTACTGTAAACTAGAAAGGGGGAAACACGTGATATGGGTTTGAATATATATTGAATACATTTTACTTTTTCATTACTAATAGAGCAGTAAATGACCAGTTTTGACGAGAAGACAAGGTAAATTAGGGGGGGTCATGTTTGTTTTACTCCTTTTTAGTTTGTGATTACCTTTTCGGAGAATCTACAGACAGATTTAAAAAATTCATTCTATGGTTCAGGAATAGTGATTTTTTCAAACTTTCAATTAATGTTATTTGACACTTGATGACATCATCATTGTTGTTCCTTCTTGATGTTGAGGTTTAATTGTATGATGACTTCTAAGGTTCAGTTCCTTTTCATCGTTGAGTTATAATTGCTGTATAGAGAAGAGAATTATTGCATACAACAGTTCCAGAGTAATACAATGGTCTTTCCTGGACACCGTAACAATGTGCTGTTCCAGTCGTGCAAAAAAAAATAGCTCCTTCTTTTTACCTTAACTTCATTATGCAACAGTCGATGTTGTTTAAAATTTTTACAGTTATACTTTTGTTGATAGTATATGTCGGCAAAAACAAAAATTATGATGAATCTTGGTTCAATAGAAATTCAAATTGAAAATTAATGCAATTTCAAACTTGTCGTCTGAAGGGAAATGTAAATTTGGATAATGTCACCACTACAATATTTTAAGGTTATGTACAAAATGTAACTTCATGCATGGAAGCCATGTCCAAATTCCATTTCATGATGAATGCGGAGCTGAAATTATTGCGCTTTGATGGTGGTTTTTTGTTTCAACCTCTGGTTTGAACCAGAAGAGAAGGTCTCACAAAGGAAGAAAAGGGGAAAAAAAACCAACAACAAAAAACCACAACATGATCAGATATAGCTGTAGTGTTCTTTCTATTTAACAGTTGTCCTCTGGCGTAATGCCAGTAAAAACCCATGAGGACCATTCACAGTTCTCTCAAAGTGTGCCTGCTGGCTAGTTCAGTATCAGAAAGCATCCCTGTTTCAATTGAAATATGGACTAGCGTCTCGCTGACGGACTAGTGAACCGACAAGTTAACTGGTCCTGCTGGCCAGTCACTAAAAAAGGTTGAAAGCAAACCAGACAAACAAGAAGTGCAATGAATAAATTGTTTGTTTGTTTTTCCCTGGAAAAACCTTTTTGATGGACTCCAAACAAATAATTGATTGCAAGAAAGGATCTAAAATACATTTATATGAAGATTGTTGATTACTTGTCGGCTGTTGGACTTATCCACACAAAGGAGAATGTAAATCCTGTCGGCAGAGTCGTCAGATCAGTCTCATGGATTGAAGGGGAAAAACAATACATCATTCATGACCACATTAACTGATGGTCAACGACTTCATTAAACCTCCTAAGAATGAAGACAGAAAGTGGTTGACAGTGTGGACATGTCACCTCTTCTCTCCTCTGGTCTCTCACTTTATTTATTTACTACTTAGAATTTCCGACACCACCCAAACAACTCTTTGAGTGTTTATTTATTTATTTTTTAATTTTTTTTCTCTTCTGCTTCTTCACTTACTATTAGTAGTATTTGTTTTGAAAAGGACGATACAAACAATGAAATGAACAATACAAAATTAGAGACAATAAGAAATTGTTCCTTCCTGCTTAAAAGCTGATTTCCCATTTGTTGGGCCCTCGGAAAAAAAACAGCAATTTTTTCATGAAGTAGCCTGAAAAGTCTATAAAAGCCAATTGCCATACATGTACTTACATGTAGGTCAGCCATTGCACTCAATAAAACTGTCCTACTTTTTTTCTGAGGGCCTAGTATCATGCCTGTTCCTGGAATTAATAAAATTAACATCCCAATAAAAAATCAATTAGTAAGCAAGTCATAGGCCTCCCCTCATGCACACACACAAGTGTGTAGTGACCTCCAATCATGGGCGTTCCTTTGTTCAACTAATTAGGGTGGACCCCATTGTTTTCCCTTGTGATAGAAACGCTGGACCTATTGTTCCCGTTGTTGTAAGTCGCCAGTTTGAAAGTCATTACAGACTCATTAACACACAGTTCTGCATCGCGTACACTTTGTGGATCCATTCTATTGTTCTATGACATATTCTTCAACAGTGGTGAAAACACTGTGTGGCCCTGTGTATGTCCACACAGTGTTTGAAATTCCTACATTGTGTGGACCTCTTGTTCTCGGGTCCACACTTTATATTTAACGTTTGAACACACATAAACAAGTGTGTAAACACCTGCTTTCGGGAACTTCCTGTCGTCCCTCCTTTGTTTGTACTCTAACTTTTTGGCAACAGCTCCCATTGGTTTTGTACATAGTTTCCAACAGGAACCTTCACCCAACTGCATACCTTCCAACTGTCCCTATTTTCTAGGGACCGTCCCTACTTTGGAGAATCCCAATGTCAAAAAAATAGAGAAAGTCCCTATTTCTGAAAATCTTGTAATACTAAATTCAACTGAAAAATAAGATATGAATTTGGTAATGAAGCTGTCCTTCATAATACAGTAATAACTAATGACTGTGATCTTAATTTTCTGGATCTTACAAATGCCTGAATCCATTACAAGCCCATTTGTGTCTTTGTGCACATACTCATAGACTGTAAGTGTGGGTGCCGAGACACAGATCTGGCCTCTTGTCCCTATTTCTGACTTTGCTATGTTGGCAGGTATGCAACTGGGAACCCTGTTTTGTTATAGTTCTCTGGTTTGAATGTCTATACCTACCCACACACACTGCAAATAATCTTAAATGGAAAAAGAAAAATCGAGGAAAACAACAAAATAAGAAAGTAATCCCTCAGCCTTCCAGGTACTTTCATGAATATGGTGATGGTTTCAGGAGATGTGACTCCTTTTTTGATTAAAGTGAGTTTCCCTGTGGCAGAATACATAACGCATTTCAACTACAAGACCAAGGACAAGACGAAAGATAAAGATGTAAATGAACTGGTCGAGTGGTGCAGTACACCAGACTCAAGTTCTGATAGTGTCAGAGAGTTGGTTCGGGTCCCTGTCATGGCACTTGTGTTCTTGAGTGAGACACTAGACCTAATTGAAGCCGTATCCAAATTGGCGGCTCCAGCTACAGCTACGACTGTTGCTCAGAGTGTTGCTAAGGTCCTCCTATGTGACTTGACCTAAAGCTTTCCTCTCAAGGGGGGCCTTGGAGATAGCTGCCTATCCACTATCAGTCACCATGCTTTTCTGTCGTTTGCTGGATGTCCTGTGCTCTGACCATTGATATGATGTGCAGATTGGCACAAGAGGGCTTGATGTCATCTGTCCAGAATTTCAGTGGTCTTCCTAGGGGCCTTGAGCCCTAAATTTTGCCGTCGATCACAAGTTTTGGGTAACGACTTGCCGTAATTTGTTTAGTGTGGCCAAAGTATGTGGCCGCGCCACCAGTGCTGGGAAGCTGGCAGTGCAAGTTTTTGTACTCAAAAACATGGAGAGAACGTAGTCTTATGTGAAATAAGTGTCTTATGCAAATTAAGTGCCTTTTTGAATGGTTGACATAATTTCTCCAGGACGGCTTAAAAAAATGATGTAGAATATACGTTCTGAATATTTAAAACTAAACAGAGAGTGAAAACTGAGATGCTCTGGAAAAAACCTTGTTGATGTACATGTAACACATTTCATAGCTGCAGTTTCAGGTATCACACTAAAACTCACCCAATATCTGCGCTGTTTTCAGGATTCACAGTCTGTTTAGTTGCAAATAGCCATGTTCCGTGTTCTATACCTCGTTATGTTATGCTATCCTGTCAGGAAAAGTCAATAAAATCATTGAGAAAGACACCTAATTCACATAAAAAGTAAAAAGACAACAGTTTTTGGACGTCAATGTGTAGAAAACCTTGCGCTGTCAGCATACTGCATTGGCGGCACGGAGAGCAGCGCTAAAAATGCGTGCTTGGATTGGCCAATTTTGGCATGACCTAATGTTTCCTCTGTTGGTTGGGCGGTTGAGCCGTTGGTCCCATGTGTCCACATGAAAGAACCCAGTATACTTTTCAATAATAGATGGAGTTTCTGTTATGGTTGGCAGCAGATAGAGCCACAACACCTTTTGTACACTGTTGTAAGCCCTGAAAATGTCCTACAAAAATGGATCATATAATTCAAAATTAGCATACCTATTGTTGCAGTAATACAGGGTTTCTGCAAATTGAACTATCCACATTTTAGAGGCATTAAAAGTATTGAATTCAGTTATTTGAGGTCTTAGAAAATGGATGAAGTGTGCAATGAGAATTCCTGTCTGCTGGTAAAGAACATGGTAGATAAAGCACTGTATATTGACTGAGCATTATCATACTATTGTTAAAGGAAAATGGGGATGCTAAATCCACAAAGAATGTGTTTGTTGTATAAAGGAATCCGATAGATGACCAGATTAATGGGTGTTTGCCCCAATGTTCACTTTGTTACACATCACTGGCTTCACAAACTACACAACTATATAAAGTACTTGCACGGCTGTTGAAAAAAAGAAAACAAAAAGCACAAATAAAAACACTAAAAAGATGCATAAAGCAAGTGTTGCATGGTGGAAGGAAACTGATGGTACTGGGCCTGTGCAAATGACCAAAACGAGTTGGCAGGTACATGTACTTGTTTTGCGGGGGTGTGGAGGGGGAGTATGTCATCAGTAATTCTGCCAAGTGTTGAATGTTTGGGAGATGCTTAAGGCAAGTTGCCTTCTAGGCAAATTATTTGGTTTCTTGATAGTGTGACCCCTCTGACTGTATACACATTACACTTGACACGGCTGTTCAGACATAATTGTTTCCAGAACTAGTATTTTTGAGTCAAGATCTGTTGACGAAGATAAACATGATGCTTTCAAGTCTTTGTCTAGGGGGAATACATGTATTACAAAAATTACAAAAGTTACATGACTACAAATAAATGAGCAACTCTTTCTGCGGTTTGCGCCATAATTCTGGGCGGCGTCCACCATCTTGAGAATCTTCCAGGAAATAATCAATTAACTTAAGCTGGATCCAAAACAGCTCATTTAATTAATACACTTTTATACATGTAAACAAAGGGACTGCCTTGTCCCAAAGGAATGTACAACAACGAATACACGCATTCTCAAGAATTGTGAAGCGTTCTTTTGTTCTTTCCTTTGTCCCTGCACTTAACAGTGTCCCATAGACTTTGTAAACAAATTTTCTTGTGGAGCACTCCGGTCTTTCCATGCGGAGACCTTTTGTTTACCCTTTTTTGTTCTGTCCTGGGTCTCCATAAGGTACCAAAAGGAGAGCATAACTTGTCTTAAGATAATGAAAATGATCTAAAGCTAGCTCCTCGTTTGTCTCCGGTATCCCATGGCAAACGAGTCAATAAATCAATGATTTAATAGAAAATATATACAACTTAGACTATGAAGGTAAACGGAATATGATGATACTTGTTCGATTGAATAATATTAATGCAGAAGAAGACAATAAGTAAGATGAAACATAATTACCTGTTAACGAAGATGTATGATTCATGTTGATCTTACAAGATGGCCAGGGCATTCTACACTTGATTGATTCAATTCGTTTTGTTTTGCCAATAGCACCTAATAGTCCTGAACTTAAAAGTTGTGATGGTGTACACTTTTGGTTTAGGAAGAACACGTTCATGCCATCTGCTGGACCAATTCAAGAAAGACAGTGGCAATGACCAGGGCATTAGTGGCAGTCACCTCCCTGTCCCTCTCGAAATGTCAAGCTTAAATTTTATCTTCCTCTTTCCTCTTTCCTGGGACCGTCGAAAAGGGTACCATTTCATCAATCTCATGCTTCACTCTTCTTGGAAACCGAAGTCTTTCTGGTATACATGTATGTAGAACCAAGGAGATTTGTTGTCATCGTCGGTTATGCAAACTTTGATAAAACCCACGGTGAGGAATATTTACTGAGGTAACCAATCGGAAATCTCATCCCTAAAAATGATCGCTCAGAGCTTTTACGGTACATTAGCATGCATTTCTTCTCTTGCTAATAATTAAATGGAGCGAGTGGATGTCTTCTTAAATGACTTAGGAGATCAGAAGGTAAACCTTTACTGCTTCCTTGGGGAACATCGAGGAGAAGATAGTCAGCTGTCAAGCTTGAAGTTGTGCCACTATGATCATAGAATGGCGTCCAAGAGACCTAGATAAGAAAATGGATGAAGAGTAGAGTCGGTAGCGTTTCATTCTTTAAAATGCTTTTGATCGGATTTCATGGTGTATTTTCTGCAATGAGGGATAACATTTATTTTATTCGCTATTTCCTTTTTTTCTCTCTCTCCTCTTTTCCCAGTTGTGAGACCTTAACTTTAAGCATATTGGTTAGTTTTCAAAGGTGTATTTTATTTATTTATTTATTTTGTTCCAATTTGTACTTAGGTAGGGTTAAAAGTTTTGGGTGATGTTTATAAAGTAAAAATATGTGCTTATGGATGCATTAACGTCTACAGTCATACAATTGGTATGCCATACTACAATATTGCATGGTCATAACCAGAGCCCAATTTCATGCTCTGCTTATGCTGGAATTCTACGCTTATGGCTCATTTAGGCCTAGTTGTTGTTTTCTTCACTGCGTAACATCACAATGGCCAGTGAGGGCTACACTTAACTGATCAACCGTCACCAAGGGCATGTTGTCACCTACTGGTGGGGCTGAAATAGAGTTACCACCTTCACAGTCTGTAAGGATGTATAGGCATGGGCATCATCCACTAGGAGCCTGGCTGGTAAAGCAGAATGCCCTACCTTCCCAATGAAATTGTCACTGAAAATCTCAAATAGGTAAAAACACAAAGAAACACAAAATTGGCTCTTACCTAGTAATAGCGAGTATCAACAAATGTGCACATGTACGCTTACTCCATTCATTTAAAGGCGGATGTTTTCCGTAATGAAAATTGATAGCACAACCCCCCTCTTATGCCTTCATGGTCATTTAGCATGACGTTAGTGAGTTTGGATTATTTGATAGACGTCATGTTGAATAGCAATTATTCATAACTTTGACATAACTGTTTACTTTAAGCATATGCGTATTGACTTGTCTAATGGACACTGAAATAAAAAAAATTATGATCCCACTGCAAGTTAGCATAAGCATTCAGGAGTCAACCCTTACTCCAACTAGCTAAGATCCTTCAGTACTCAAAAACACATGATATTCTTCCCTATTTAATCTGATAACCATTTTTTTCTGCTCTCAGAAAACCAGTATGATTATTTTTGATTACATGTAATCTTAAATTAATTATAAAAAACCCCAATAATGTCCCACCTTGAAGATGGGAAATTGTACCTATCCCCCTCATTTCAGTACAACTAGCAACAATACAATCCAAGAGCAAGGACATTAACATCATGTTGAATTACTTGGCTAAACAAAGTCACATACCACCTCACTTGAATGAGAAATGATGGCCCTAACCTTCTCTCCCCATTCCTTTCTCAATCATACACCCCCGTCTTTATGAGCTAGCATCAACGGAAAATTCCTGTGCAAAGATTTCCATCATTGTACAGCACATTTGGTTCAAACATTCATCATCTGTGAGACTCTAAATATAAACAGATCCGCCCACATGAGAATCAATTTGTGTATCCAACATTTTCAGGGGTGAAGTTTGTTGAACTGAAAAGTACACTGAGTTGAAGAAAAGATGAAGAGAAATTGCAGGTCAGCGTAGTATTGACAACAAATACCGGAGCTTATGTGCATTTAAGACTAATATAGATTATATAGTGATAACAATGCTATACAGTTTGTTCAAGATGCAAGAACTGCCTCCTGCACCCAATTTTGTAAAACTGTAAAAGCACTCTAACATTTGCGAAGCAAAGAAAAGTCACGTTTCCAGGAATGGTTTACCAGCTAAAATACTGTGTGATACGTATTGCCTGTTGCTGGTTCCCTACTAAATTTCGCTTTGAAAAGACAATAGCTGTTACGCATGTTCAAATATGCGTGATCGCCACACAAAGGATTCTGAACAAATTTTGACACTTTGATGCCGGTTCAAATCGGCCAACAATTAAACCTAGCATCTTGAATGTGTTTCAAGGAATTTGCACGGGAAATAAATTATTGTTCATATCTTTAATAAACCCATCAAATTGAGCATAATGTGATTATTTATTATTAGTAATTATTTTGTAACTAATTTAGTACGATGAATTGATAACGTCATTCAGTCATTGCTGTGTTTGTTTTTTTTGGTTTTTTTTTTGGTGACCTCGCAATTTTGATATGTTTGATAAAAACAAAATGACTCCCTTCAGACCAAACTCAATTTGACTTGAAATGGAAGTAGTGGAGGGTTGGGAGTAATTCCATGCTGCTGTACTGCTTAAGCCGTTTCCCCAAACCGTAATCATGAACGTGTACTTTACTCAGTTTTACGGCCATATTTTGCCGAAATTGCATTTCTCTCCCTAGGGCTTCTGTGATGGCTTAAAACAGCCGCAATTTTCTCTTTCTGTTGTGGTTTGGTTTTTCTTCCTTTGTTTCCCCTCCGAGAAACTGTCCTCAACTATTCCCATGTGTTCCTAGTGATAAAACATTCTCATCTCAATTTGTCAATCTGTCTTTTTTTCCCAATCGGATCCGGAGTCAAATTATTTAAAAAGCTTCATTATATTTGACACAAATCCCTTCAGGACGAAGCTAGCTTTCAGGTGTTTGTTTTATTTTTTGGTGGATATCATTTCAATTTTTAACTGATTTAAGAGCAAATGATTTGTTTCCGAAGTCCTTGATATTGACGGATGCTATTATGGCTATTCCAGTATGCAAGTCATCAAGTGTTGAAAGGGGACTAAAATACTGCGATTCAAATGGCCATTTCAGACCAGTTATGGCTGTTCTATTATTCAATCTAAATCTTTGAAGTGTGGGAATAAAATAATCAAATTTGAACAGCCATTTCAGACCAGCTGGGCATTAGCCGTGGTGATTAAGATTCTAGGTCAACTTTTTGGCCGTTTATCTCCCCAAAATTTGATGTAAGTTTTAAATAGTTATTTTTTGTAGATTCAAGAAAGTTTAATATAAGCTTTCGTTTATGATATTGCTCGAACAAAATTACCAGTGGTTAGTGGTAGCTCATTCAATCTGTATACGATCAAATTATTGTCAGGCTCCCAATATTATCTCACATCCATCAGCCAGTTTGCACTTTACATTGATTTTGTGTGTTGTTCAGGGCATGTGCAAAAGTGTATTGATAAAAAAAAAATAAAAAAAATTATGAACAGTATCGAAAACAATTTAAATGAAATAATAGATAAATAAATAAATACATATATATTTCAGCAAAAGTTGGGCAGATGTGAAGACCAACATTACTGCTAATCACATTCCTAAACATATTTAAGTGTTTAAACAACTTATTTTGCTGAAAACAAACAAAAACTTATTGCCTGTTTGTAAACTTTGAGTTTCTCTTCAGGGCCCCATTTTGATACACCATACGTAATACTCCAATATTTGTTTTAAAAATTGATATGTTATACAGCAGAAAGAAATAAGAGCGTTTTGCTGTAAAATCATGACCTCATTTCTGTGGCATCTTAATTAAGGTATATAGTGGAGAGTACAGTCTTTTGAGTGTAACTCAAGTTTCAAATTTACTGTATTTTCCCCAGGTTTCCTTTAGTTCAAATTTGATATCAAACCAAAAGAAATCGTTGGAGTTTAGATTTCTCAACAGTCCTTTTGTTTTGTATTTATTTATTAATTTGCGTTTTTATGGCAGTCCTCGTTTGCTGTTTACCAAGTGTGATGTGTATTACTCTCTAGGATCTATTGGGTGGCCAGCCACTTAATTGAAATATCCGCGCTTGAGATTCCTGAATTATAAACAAATTATGCTGCTTCAGACGAACCTTATATTCATTCCCCACCAACATGACCAAGCATCTTATTCCAAACTGTCCGTCCAGCAGCAACATACCTGCCATTTTCATAAAATATATAATACTTGGTTGTGTCTCAAAGTCATTCGATGTGACTTCCGCGACTTGCTTTAGAATCCGCTTCAGGTCGTTAGTCCCAGCTCGGAAATCTCATTTCAAGAGAGAGAGAGGGAAAAAAAAGAAGAGTTAATGCCGTCTTGAGACGTTGAAAAGAGTGTCTGATACAAACCGTGTCGGGATATCGGTTGAAATTAAAATATGTTAGAAAATTAACTTTTTTGCCAGCGGCACATTAGCAGTGATGATAGTTGCAAAGCAATAACTAACTATTGTACTGAAATGTCACCAGTACATTTTCTAAACATGTATATTATTTCTCTCCTAGATGTAATTTTTATGTAATTGTTTTTGTTGTTGGAAGTGTTGCAGGAAATATACAGACAGGAAAGGGATGGATAAATTTAGAACATGGGTTTGGTGTTACTTTCATGGCTTGAAAAGTGTTCTACTGAGGTGTTATGTTGTTTTATTTAAAGGGAGAGTTTACCTTTGGTAATACAGTCGACTCTCGTTAATACGAGCTGGGAAGA
>CM021539.1:3259005-3269995 GCA_010994315.2 Pisaster ochraceus | reverse complement strand
TTTGTTGAGAGAGGACTGCAGTAATAAACTGAATTTGCTTTACATGGGGTCAGGCATACCACCATAATGATAGTCCAACAGTCTAGGTGTTGAGTTACCATATGGTGTTGGATTTTTGTTGAGAGAGAGGACTGTAGTAGTAAACTGATAAATGCTTCACATTTACATGGGATAAGACAAGCCATCGTAGTCATAGTCCAATAGTTTGGGTGATGAGTCAGCGTATGTTGTTGTTGGTTTTTTTTTAAAGGAGTGTGGATTTTAAGAAATTCAGTGGAAGCAACTGTCTCACATGTTTCAATTAATGGAAGCGTGTGATATTGAATAACTTGTAAAGTGGGAGATGGGTTGTTTATAATTGCGTCAATCGATAACATGTCCAAGGTGTGAAATTTCTTGCAGAACAGAATGTGTGCGTTTTACTCTTGGACGGCATTCGTCATTGTTACCAAGTGTGAATAAAATCTCATCTTCATTGTGACACGATGTTCAATGCCTGTGCTGTGAAGAGCCCCAGCCATGTTCCCCTGCGCCATTTGCAAGACACCTGCCACAAAACCAATTGGAGTCATCGACAATGTGACTGTGACATCACAGCCGGGCAAAATATTCACCCATTAATCAAGGGTCCACACAAGAAGAATGAAAATAAGAACATCTTAAAGAATTGTTTCCCAAGGGGAAGACAGTAATCCCTACTACCCTCAAAGTAGGTAGATCGATGCTCGTCACTGTACTTGCACATTGTTGTCTCGCAGTAAATCCGGTCAAATAGAATGAGCAATTTATCAAGTTACTTATTTATGAAATACCTGCTTCAACATTTTTTTCTATGAAACTCTCTGAAAATTTTACTGAAATATAGCTGCGTGGTCAGGGTACGTTGCCTTAAAAGTTTGTAGTGATTAGCCAGCAGGACCAGTAAGCGCGTAATTTCACTAGTCCGTCAGATTTTTCACGGGTCCGTGTTTCATGGTTTCCTTTCAGCATTATCATTTGTATGGGACTTGTGTAATCTGAAGTAAAAATGTGAACAATCAGTGTTTACACTTAGCAAGCAATGAGCCAGCCAGGCGGACTAGTTGGAGAGAATTTCAACTGGTCCTAAGGCGTTTGGATTGGCATTTGGCCAGCGGACTACTGTAAAGGGAGAACAATGGTGGTACAAATCATGGGTTGAGAAACTCTCCCCGAGCAGTGCCCATTTGTATTGCTCAGTTTACCAAGGTAATTTGCATTTACTGCCCATAGATTGACTTGCTTTACAGAACACAATAAGCATAGTCTTCAGTGAGAAGTAACCGCATGAAATTGGGCACATTATGCTCTGGCCCCAATTACACGGCTCTTCTTACAGTAATCGAACAATTTACAGTTACTGTTTAAGAACAATCTCTGCTTAATTTTAACACATGTATTTGAGCGGTTAAGCAAGAATTTTCTACTTGGGCACATGTGTACTTCATGCTTTACTCAGCATTCTTTGCTTACATCCATGTAACTAGTGGAACCCTGTAAGCAGGAAATGTTGATTGTAAGCGTGTGATTCTGCGGTAAGCAGAGTCCTGAAATTTGGCCCTGGCAGTCCGCTAACCATATTGCAACCTGATATACTGCAGCGACACACGTTACTTCATTTTTACCCCGAGTCCACCTTTTTTTGGAGAGGTTTCACACGTTACCTGTACTTAGAATGCATGCAGTTAATCCCTTACTGTGTCAATTTAATCCCCTTGCACAGCCCTATGTTGCTGTCAATTACATTGCTCATCATTTGCAAGAGGGTTTAAGTTTAAAGTGGATAAAAATACAGGTTTTTTTTCCCGTTGGTACGTTTACAAACAAAACACCATAATGAAAACAAGTATACTGTTCGTTTTTAAACTGCAAACTGTAGCAGCGTAGACTTGAGTCCAATCTGCAGCTAACCATGTCAGAAACAACAAGGCAAATGTATGCGCTTACAATAAGTGCACACAACCTTACAGATCCGGTTTGTGGGGTCCTGCTACTGTTGGTCTATTATTCCATTTCTAAAGATTTTTCTGTGGGGTCAAGATTGAACAAAGAATTCCCTTGTTGGGTCCATTGTTCCACTGTTAAAAACACCCCACAGGGGCGCTCCTGTAAGCCCACTGGGTTCTTTTACAGGCAATACCCAACACATATAACTACAAATCTGTAGGCAATAATTTGCACGATTGATGTCTTTCATTTGTAAGCTTCATTGGATAATTACAAGAAGATGTCCACATAAGTAAGATGTTTAAAAAAGGTGTCCACTCATTTTTATTATCAATAACTTGAGAGCACTATTTAACTAATTGTAGCGGGCTTAGTTAACTATATTAATTTCTCACATTATTGTGTTATGTAAATGGCAACCAGGTGCAACATTGTGTGTCTTGCTATTTGCATGTAAGGCACATTGCAAATAAAAGACAGGTGACGGTGTATTGGGGGGATATATGCTGTTGCCTACCGAATGAAAAACTGAATAGTGTCAAATACATAATAAGGTTTACAATTTCACTGGAAAGCATATAAGGTTCACTTCAAAGCAATTGAATAAGTAATGTTGATTGAGCGTCTTGTGGCTGACTGGTCTGGAGCATTGGACTCAAGGTCTGGTGTTGCATGAGTCTGGGATTGGGTGCTAGACTTGGTACTCCTTAAGCAATACAAAGTTAACCCTAATTGCTTTGTCCTTCGGATGGGACGTAAATTGCTAAGTCCTGTGTGTTGTGTAATGCACTTATAAGAACATGTTTGCCTGATGTTTCTGGCATTGTTGGCTGCAAACTGCGCTGTTTCACCGGGTAAACTCGTACAAGGTGATCTGATTACCTGTCAAAAAGTCATGAGCACTTTTAGATGCCTGTGGGGTGTGACAAAGCCCAACACAAGAACTGACTGCTATTTTTATTATTGTTAAATTAAAGTTACATTTTGTTTTTCTAAATCATGTTTTTTAATAATATATTAATACTTTTTTATAAGAGCCTGTAACAATGAAGTATGATAATAATAATTTTATTCATAGTATGTGGATTCCAACCTCAATTATTCAAAGGCGTATGACAATGTTGAAAGAAGAAAAAAGATTTTTTTTTTTTACCGTTTACACGATTAAAGGAATAAGAATGTACATGTACTGTTAGAATATATAATAATAAATATGTGTTTGGGATGAAACACTTAAAAAGTTGGCAAGTTATACACTAAGCAATAAAAGCAATCTGTACCAAATCCAGTTCATCGTGCAATATAAACAAAGCAAAATACTGATAAACCATCTAAACATTGCATATTCAAGAATATACACATTTACTCTAATATTCTCGTGATAGTGTTTTTACAGGTTTCACTTTTCTTACAAGATTTCTTCCTTGGAAAGATTCATTCAGTCAACCCAGTGAAAAAAATGTTTAAAAAGTTGTCGTAATAAAGTCTTCAAATTACATCAGCACGTAGTCACGCCACTATTCCGTAAGTACATTCAGACCAAGGTTTTTGTGTTCATCTATTCATCACCTTAATAAATTATGTATTGTCTGTGTTGTTGTTTCACAGCAACTAAGAAGCGAGGCAGTACTGGAAGTAGAGATGCTCTGAAAGCTCCAGCGAGCGTGGAACAACCCTACACTATGATGCAACCTGTCCCCAAGCACCATGGTAACAGCACAGTGCCTGATGGAAGCGCTGCTAAGCCTACTGGGAATAGTCTCAGCAAGGCCAGAGGGAGCGTCTCAACATCCACCATCAACAAGACGGCAGAGCCGAAGATGAAGCCCAGCGAAATCCTTGTGAGAAGTTTATCAGATTCGAAGGAGCCTATCGTCGACACCTACATGACCATGGAGTTTCAGCCGAAAAACAGTATCCCCAAATCACCTGTCCCTAAGCCTGATGTTAATATTAATAGCTCGATGCTGGATGACATTGATGAAGGTAATGACCAAGGGACTGCTTACGCCAACGTGGCATTACCAGAAGCGCTGGCAATACCAAAACAACCCGAAAGTGATTACACTTTTATGGTCCCCTCGTCCAGACCGGCGAATCCTGCAAAGGAAGCAGACAGAGAAAGCCAGTCGGCAGTGGAGAGTCTACTGAAAGGGATGCAGAAGGCAGAATCCACATCCAGGAGTGAGTACATGAACGTTGAGTTCAGCCCTAAAGGAGGACCAGTGGATGTGCCCCCTCGGCCCATGCCTCCTTTACCTCTTCCAATACCTGCAGGTAAGAGAGACGGGGCTGATTACATGAATGTTGAGACGGGGCAGAATGTAAAGCCAAATAGAAACACCAGCCCGCAGTCTCCATCATCCCCTCAACCACCCCAATGGTCGAAGGCGTCCCCAGCATTGACCCGCTCCAACGTGTTGCCGCAAAGAAACCACAGCCCCAGCACACCCCCTTCACAGTCTCCTAAACTATCGGGAGGGGTGCCCGGCCGCCGCGCAGCTGACTTGAAGTATTGCATGGATGAACTAAGTCTCAATGACAATGGTTCTGGACTGTCATCGCGTGGTAGTGCCACCTCACTTCAGTCTGGGAGTAAGAGTTGCGAGCCCAGTCCTGGGCCGCCGTCCCGCCATTCCTCTTGCCGATCCAGTCAGACTTCTTTGGCTGACAGGGAATTGAATTACATTGATGTGGATATCGGTCAGCCGGATGCGAACACTGTTCCCATCCCACTGGAGCGACGGGCAAGATCTCCTTTCACCCGGAGGGCAGCTGAGGAAGAGAAACCAGTTGAGCCGACAAATTACGCCACCATTGATTTCACAAAGTCAGAAGGACTGCGCACAGCCACCTCCACACGAGAAAATAGACCAGTGTAGATGTTCAGTGTTAGCTTTATTTCTCACTCATGTGAAAGCTGTTCATGTTTATCCTTTTTAGTGTTTAGCAACATTTTGTTTCATTTTATTGTTTTAAATTTGTTACAGCAAACTTGTTTTAAAAAACTCGTTGTCTGTGTACTTTTCAGTCAATTACTTGTTTCCATCTTTTAAGGGCACTTTGAACGTCTAAGGTATTTTTTTGCAAAGTCAACGTTTTGTATTGCTCTTTGTTTGTGTTTTCTTCTTGTTTTTTTTCTTTTTGCCCCTAAGCTTTTCAACCAATGTTTTTGTCACCATCGAGTGAACTACACTTGTATTTGTTCTGTATTGGTTCCAGAACATCTTCAATAATCATAAATAAGACCTGCCTAAACTTTAAGAATGAAGACGCCATTTGTATATTTTATTTTTTGTTTTGTCTTTTAATAGTGTTTGTACTATTTTGTTCATTCCCTTTCAGTGTGAGTTTCATATGATTGCTATGAACTTTTCAGCATCACACAAATTATGATGTGTTTTCCCCTGAGATTTTCAGATTTTAATGTTACTTGATATAAAAAAAAATATTAATAATTTCATAATAAAATGTACTTGGAACAAAAATCCAGTTAAAGAAGATTGTGCTGTTGAAAGTGAAACCAATTTTTTAAAGTGAACAAGTATCAGCGACAGTTGAAGTTAAACTGTCTTTATTTACAATATCCGAGTGTTTGTACAGAGTATTCCGATCATGTTTTCATTGAAAAACAGTTTCTCCACGGAAAATTTTCAGTTCATGTTTGACTTATTTGGAACCTATAACTAAGGTTAAAGAAAAATGTCAGTTGATGCTTTTCTTGTATTGGAAACATACTTAAAGACAGTTTTCAGTCGAAGTTTTATTGATTCGATCCCAAACTACTACTGTTTTTCGCAGAATAAACTTTAAGATGACTGTATTCACTTGGATGTTCTCATTGGACTCCATCTTTAGCCACGGTGTTTCATTTCAATGTTTAGAAGCGCCTTCGCTACTTTGTCAAACTCTCGTGTACAGCTACTCTGTTTCGTTCGGGGTGAACAGCCTTGCCGCAGCCATAGTCCTTTTATCTAACGCAATTGTTGGCCTTCGAATTGTTGAAGTTGAAACAATGTTGCTGTTGGTCTCTGTATTTAATTTGGTTGTTCCCCTCTTTTTTTCTCTTACCGGTACTGAAAAAACAAATCTCCCAAATAACTAACCGGTGTTATTTGTATAGTTTTATGGGTCTCCTTAAGTGCTCTGTTGATTTAATCTAATAAGATAATAATGGGAACAAAAATATTTTTCATTTGAAAGTTAATTTAGGCACAGTAATTGACTTGAACACAAAGCAGTACCTCGTGCATGTGTGTGATGTACTTAACACGTTCCACAATCATTTTAAAGGCCCAGGCTATGTAATACTTTGCCAGTTAGTCCAGTCTTCTTTAGTGTGCAGCGATCTTAATTAACGTGCAATTTCAAATGTTGGCATATCAACAGACATAATACTAAGCCACTAGAGGGCGCCATCTGTTGGTAAACATTTGGCGGGGTCGATCATAAAACCTAGTCTACAATAGTCTACAATAATATTTTATTTGTTTACTGTTTATTGTTTTATTTACCTATTTTAATTATCTACTGCAAACTTTACGTGTAAGGTAATCATCGTCTAATAGGTCCATAGTATCCATGATTGTAGTTATATGTTGTTCTTGTTGTTCTTGTTCTTGCTGTTGTTTTTTTCTCTTCCTTCTTGTTCTTCTCTTTTTCCTCATGATTTTTTGGCGTATTTCTGTTTTTCTTTTGTCTGTATTTTGTCGTGTAGGTTTATCCTCCTGAATATACATAAAACAACAACACTTATGTCTTGCACATCACGTCCGACTTGATAACATCCGTATGATTCGTGGAAACTTTACTGTTATTTATTTTGTTTTGTGTGTCTTACTTTACCCCTATTATTTTTTTTTAGAGACGATCCCCTAAGGTTTTTTGAATAAAAGGAAATCCAGTATGTGCACTCTTAAAGCTGTTGCTCGGTTGCTCGGTTTGTTTAAAAGAAAATTCCCCCAGATCCGTGTTGTTGAAGTCCTTGGTTGACGATGGTCAGCTACGCAAGCAGAGCCTGTGTAGTTTATAATGTTCCTGACGCTCCATCTGTATTAGACGTACTAGTGCAGATAATACCCAGCCCTCTTATTCGGACTCTGATGTTCCCGGGGATCCAATCTCATTTCAAACACCCGTGTTTCTGTTGAATCACCTCCTCCGCCAAGGGCGAAAGGCGGGCTCGCTCCTTCAACTGAAAACCTCTCATAAAGCCGTCCGTAGCTACAGGGAAGAGACGGCTGTCTTTCTCGTCTAATTACGCTTGTTGGCAGTAACGACTTTGCACTGTAAGCTACCGCCCCAAGGTAACTTCGCAATGCTTCTTCATTGCCTAGTAAAAGAAAGTAAAAAAAAAACACAAAAAAACGTCATCTTCGAAAAAATCAAAACGTGAAAGTGTATTTACGGCGGCGCGGGTGTATTGGCAAATCAAGAATCGTTCATTGACTCACTTTCCAACGAATGAGGTTTGCTAAGTAAAGTAAGCAGAAGATGCGGGGAAGCTTTAGCCCTTTTGCCCAAATGCGTTGAAGAAATCTTAATTCGAACGAAAATTTGAAGCACTGATTTTGATTAATTTTGCTGCAAATGAGCTTAGAAGTACGCCGCAAGTGTAGACAGGAAATATCGAGTCTTTACTGAAAATAAATTATAAAAACGGCCAAGGTAGCCGCTGAAGGTCAGCACGCCCCCCCCGCCCCCCGCACAAACACACCCACAAGTTCACACAGCTCTGTGTTGCATTCACTTTGAGGACAATCCTTTGTTCTGTAACACTTGACCAAAATCATATTCTTCAACACTAAATGTCACTGTGTTGACGTGTGTAAGTCCACATAGTGTTTCAAGTCCCAACACTGTAGGCATCACATGTTCTCAGGTCCATACCTCGTATTTAATGCTGAGGAGACACTTTATTCTCAACTTCTCACATTAGCGACACCCCCATCGGTTTTGTACACAAAATGCCTCCTTTCTTGATACCAAAATTTGTTAAAAATTGTACGGTGCAATCTCCATGAAATGTAAGACGGTATGTTTTCTTTGGTTGAGCTGTGTACAATGTGCCTGCACGAAGTCCGGGCACTGGCTCTTTTGTAAGCGTGATGTCTCACGTTACGTGGTCTAAAATTATACACTGTAGCCTTTTATTCCCCACCACTTTGAATACTTCATCTATTTTTCGTAAGCTGTTGTCTCAATTTGTTATGGGCTAATCATTTGGATCATTGCTATAGGCTAATCATTTGGATCATTGCTATAGGCTAATCATTTGGAGCATTACGGCTAAGCCACTCGCTGTGATGTATCATTTTTTAATCTCTTAGTAAAACTATATATTCCTGTGTGTAATGTATGCGTAGAGACGCAATTGTCTTAAAGATGACTGTTCCATTCTAGCCATATTATATACATGTACTATGGACATTTGGTTCCATCACCTCATGTACATGTAATTGTGTTGAATTTCATTTTATTAAAATTATTGTGTTCTTTATTTTGGATTCAGTTATTCTTAAAATGTTTAATCTGGTAAAGTATAAAAACAAAATCCTGATTGGCATAAAGCTGTCAATACTAGCGTAATAAGCTGCAGCGTAAGTAGCAAGACTTTTTTTCTGAGATCTTACCTTTTTATGTTGAGATTATTTCTTGTTAACAGTCACTTTATGAAATAAATTCAACGGCTATCAATCATCACCTTTCACGGTCTTTTAACTGGTATCCTCAGACATGGTCTCAGGCTTCGAGTTCAAGACTGGTTTAAGAGCCACTTTATTGGGATCTTGTCAACGAGAGCCATACATTCTACAAACTCCGAGTTCTGGGATCCTGGGAGCCTGACCCATTTCTGGGTCAGGCTGACCCGAAAATGTATCTTTTAAAATTTGAATTTTAATCAGATTCTGCGTCAGCTTGGCACAGTTTTGGGTCATTTTCACACAGAAATTGGTCTAGCCCCCGAAGTTCGGGTCAATTAGTCTGACTCTGGATTCTCTAGAGTGTATCCCGTAAGCGTTGTCCATTGTGGTTAACTCGACTAATGCAGTACTAAATCCAGCGAACTCTGAGCCTGGCATAAATAACAAAAATAAATACATAAATAACGAACTAATTTATTATTTTATAAAAGAAAGATGAAATACGGAGCATGTTCTAGGGTTTAAAGAAGTTACGTGGAATTTTACGGAGCTCCGGGTATGCGTACCACTTATTAAAAAACGAGATATAAGATACCAAGTTGACTAGTTACTGTATTTGAGATGTCGAATAAGGTATCCAAATATCTGGCTAATATAGGACGGCTTACTGATGCTGAAAAGAACTGGCGAGGATAGTTTATTTTTGACCAAGACGAAATGAAACTGTCGAACTATTGTGTAAAATATATTGCTATGACGGCTTAGTAAAGCCGAAAAGTCGACTTGTGAAGATTTTTTTTCTTGCCAAGTCGATTAACCTAAACTGTTGAGTTAAGGTAGGAAAATACCTGGCTAAGACGGCTTTCTGAACCTACAAAAGTCGACCTCCAGGTACAGTTTAATTAACCAAGTCGACCCAAACTGTCGAGTAAGGTATTATAATAATATATGACTAAAGCCGCGTACTGATTAAGCTGAACAGTCGACTTACGGGGATAGTTCATCTCCCAAAGATGACTTACTCTATAGCAGTCGACTAGCCGCAATACATTATCTTGTCAAGACGAGTTATTGAGACTGCGAGGGTAAATTTAATTTGTTATTTTTCCGCTTAGCACCTCTATGAAATTGGGATATGACAATTGGGACCAGAAATTGTGTATGTACCTCAGACGTTACTTTGATGCTGCGTAATGATTACTTGCTATTTTATTTTATTTTTTACAATATTTGTTTTTAACATTGTTATTATTTATTTAATTATATACAATTTCCTCGTGCGCCCGACAGAAGGACGTTAACGAAAAGTTACATGAGGGCGTTCAAGATGTTTGTTAAAGAAAATAGAGCGTGACAGTTTGATCGTACTTCTGCCATTCGTAAGTTACTGTAGGAATGTTGAGTTCACGATGGGAATGAGCAAACGTTTCTTTGGGGGTAATTTTAGCAAACACAATGTAGCAGCAATGCCATATTTTTGTCAGGAGCCGGGAAAATGGGAAATGGTACTTTTTGTGCCCGGAAGTAGGGCGTATGTCCAAACGCCCTTCTTCCTTGTTCTCGACGATTCGAAACTGAAGTCAGATTTTCATTATTTTAAATGTGACATGATGTCACATAGGCGACAGGCACACGAGCCTTTATTAAGTAAATACAAATGGCAAAACTATCTGTGCGTTTCTGGCGATGTTTATCTGTTATTATTATTAACATAATTGTGTTGTTATTGTTCTTTCTTTTTTAGAGCTTGTTCGTACCCTGGGGAAACAAAATTCTGAAGACAATTCTGTTTACTCTTTCAAATTATTATCTTGCGCTACCCACTGTTACTTTTTATAAAGTTTATGTTGATATTTTAAATTTGTATTTTGTTTAATTTTTATTTTATTATTATTTTATTTTTTTTCAGCAAGGAAAGCAAAAACCAAAACATAAAATGTAAACTTTTCTGAATGGATGATGTTTTCTCGCTATTCTTGTTGTTTTCATTCCGTGTATTACAGTAGGTCTATATTAAAACACATTAAAATCAAACGAATGTAATGTGACTCGCTACTGGTGTAACTCATATCACTGTTTGCTATCCAATTATTTAGTAGTTAATAAATCGATTGCAAATAATTTCTAAGAAAGTATAAAGCGATGTAAATCTGTGAGATAAAGTTTATGTAATCACATAATAATGGGGGAGGGTGTCAGTTCTTTACTTGTAAAGTTATCAGTTATACAAAATAAGCAAATTCTATGTAAATACATCAGAAAATTTTACTTAAAAGTTTATGAATGTTATAAAATATGTAAACGCTGCTGATGTTATACATTTAAATATGTAATAAAACAAGAAACAACTCCGTCGAAATGTCTGGTCTCGTTTGTTCACA
>CM021539.1:3216753-3229642 GCA_010994315.2 Pisaster ochraceus | reverse complement strand
ATATGAAGTTGAGTACATGTTTAAATGGCTAAATGAAGTATGACACGTGACGCGTGTTCCGCCAATCACATGACAAGGATCTATACGTTCTGTGGTGTGTAAAAGTTCAAACAGTAACGACGAGCACGAACACTTGCACTGTAGTTCTCATCGAGTGTAACCCACACCACTGTAATCTGAAAGGGCCCATTCACACTTTCAAATTCATAGGCCACGGTCATATTTGATATTTTCATAAAACCTAAATCTGAAACTGTCACGGACCACTGTGATATTGGTTGATTTATGCTCCTGCCAGCATAGCGGGAATAGTGGGTGACTTAATCAGGAAATATGAGATTTCTTTGAAATCCCGCGATATTATGCTGTAATTATAGTCAAGGTAGGCTAGATTTTGGTGGTTGGATTTTGGCTGTTCAGTTTCTGCATGTTTTTAACATGATGAGTTTCTGGAAAATTGCTTTTTTCCTATGCTTCATTCTCCTTTTCCAGATTCAAGAATGGTGCCCTCCAATAATCATGAAATTCTTTTGTGTGTCAAAGTCTCACTCCAGGCGAAGGTACTCAATGCGGCAAAATATTTACGTGACTGGAAATTAATGATTTATACGTAAGATTTAAAAAATACGGTTGTAAAAATTGTGTGTTACCGTGGGCGTACGATTTCATAAGATTGTTCCCGATTATACCTTTTTTGTAAGTTTTGTCTTCGAATTGACCGAAATATTCCTGCTATTGGTTATAAAATACACTTCTTTTGCTGGATGTTTTAGAATTTCAGCAAAGACTAACCAGATTTAGCTTCGCAAATGAAGTATGAAGTGATGCCTTTTATAGTATTAGGTCGGTTCTTCTGAGCCTATGAAATGTACGGACATAAATTTGATATCATAAAGTATTACACGATATCGAAATGCGGAAGAGTGTTCCCCATGTATAAATGCAATTGGATTAAAACGCCTGCACGCAAAAGGGTGAAAATTACAACCTCGAGCACCAAAGGAGGGCAAGTTTAACGTAGGCGATTGAAGATATATTTACGAGGCACGGTTTGTAAGATGTCATCGTGTCCTTTCAAAAAAAAAAAACAACAACAACAACAACAACACACACACACATTATGCTCAAAAGGGGTGGAAACGTCAGACTCGGGGAATTTATGTGCATTGTTCGATTGAAACCAATATACAATCGGTGCAGTGCAATAACAAGAGTATCGCAGCAATTGATATGTTGTACAGTGACAGCGGATAATTCTCTTCGAGAAGTTAACTTTCGAAGCCGATGGTAAAATAATAAATACTCAAGATCTTCAAGCGAGCGTTGAGATCACATTTATATATATTTTTTAATCAAGTAAATGTTCTTCATTTGTACTATTCCTCTTAAACCAGGAAAGCTTGCTGAGCCGATGGAGATAAGAAAATTTTATGATTTGGAAGCTCGTAACGGCAGCTGATTCGATTAAGAACGAAGCAAAGTAGACCAAGGTCTCTCATAACCCCCCTAACAAACTTAAGACCTTGACTCCAAAGAGGCAGAAGACGTAGCCCGTATTTACAAGATGCGTAAACAGAAAAGCAATCTCCTATCTCGAGGAGCGGTGATGGCAGCAGTAATCATTGGCGCACACGGGGTTCAATTTGGTATCTGGGGATTGTAAACTTGTAAAAGTCCGTAATATAAATTATCATAATCAGCCCAGTTCGATACACTAATGAAAATGTCAAACATTTCTCTCGTGGCAAATAACTCAGTCTTTTCGGTAAAACGCGCATCCAAACAAAGGCTTCTTTTACACTTGTTGTGACGCTTGCTAATTGATCGAGTACAACATGCATGAATAATATACTACACGGAAGGCGGTAAATGTTGTATACATGGTTTATGAATGTTGAAAATTTAGTTATAAACATCTCGTAAAATCATTGAAAGCGACGTGTTTGTTGATACTTGTGTCGTTAGAGTATATCAACAAACAACTTGTTTCTATTGCCATAAATCCTAAAACACAAACGATTGTATGCTCATCAATGTTTACATGTATATATATCTTTAGTTCAACAAGGACAGTTACGGTAACAACTCTCCGAAATCAACCATATGATCTTACTGTTTCATCAACTAACTCGAAACAGAACGTAGGCCCTACGTAAAATAAGACCCAACCAATGGAGGGTTTCCCCCCGAAGACAACCAGGGCAAACTAACTGCATTGTCGAGTTGTTCCATCAGATAATATTGTTAGAAACCACCAAGAGAGATGATTTCCACGGCGTATACCGCTAAATCGACTTGGAACTTTCAAGGAAAGCCTACTGAGTATAAAGACACACTTAGGGCGTCTACAGTTCTTTGTTGTAGATAAAACTCTTTCAAGAAAAACGATCGACAGCTGTGACTCTCTTTTAAATTAATTAGGTATGACATTTTTTATGTAGGCATGTGCAGGGACCCAGTGGAAACCAGTTTGAACTATTGGGACATACCTTGTGTGAATAAACGGCGCAAATAAATGCATTGATATCACGGAAATGTTTTCATGAACTATACAACAACAACACTCATCAAGACAAGGCGAGACATGCGGTGTCTACTCGAGACGTACGCAAGTATGTACGATCGCGGCAAATGAAATGGCGTAATCCAATTCTACACACCGTACCTCAGATGAAAGCCGCATTTTGACAACCAATATGACATCTATAGATATCGATCCCGGGCAGTCAGCGGAATCACCGTAAAAGGGGTATATTGTGAAGATGTGGGCGCTGCTTATTCAATAACATCTCCCTTTTCTACAAATGTTGTTCTGATGAATTGTGAGCAGTTTCGCAGGAGCGTTTATCAAATAACCGGAAAGCGAGCATAAGAGCTCAATATGATAAAGATAGTGGCATGCTTCTTTCTGCTTGTGAAGGAAATCATTTTGACGGGACAACATTGAGATAATATCAAATGAAGGTTTAAACAAAATGTGAACATTTTGGCAGAACCTTCATGCCTCAATGTTTTGTACAGGTTCGCAATTTACTTTCATGACTTTTCCCAAATTCATATGGGCTGTATATAAGTTTGGATAAGCTTCCTTTTTATTGAAAATCGTACTTCGAATTGATTTAAATAAAAGCTTATATTGTTACTACTGTACGTAATGTCCCACTCAATGAGTTCATTTCGTGACCACAGCAGCTCAGATAAAAACGTGTGTAATTGGTTTTATGACAAAATTACTAGATATGTTGTTTAGAATAAAATCAGATATAAGAACATTTACAATAATGCATTTTTCTTTTAGTACTTATTTATCTAACTGCGTTGTCTGAAAAAACAAATTATATCACCAAAATTGTCAAGGTTTTATTGTGAAAATGAGCTGTACAGTCGGGCATTGTCACCCTTGACAACACACTAAGCGCTTGGTTCCAAACTGTTGTCTTCTTTCTTTTTTGCGTACTATTTTCAGGTATTTATTTATTATTATTTGTGTTCATGTTGTATTTGTTTTATAATTTAACTTTTAAGAAAAACGTATGTAATCCTGCCCACCCAAACGTTCCCATCTAGTTCTTTTTTAATGTCTTTCTTAACACTCCATGTCCAGGTAAAAGTGTTATCTTTTGTAACATGTTTGCCCTGTGTAATATGAATGCTGATATGCCTGAGCTACTTTCTGTGCAGTTTTCCTTAAAAAAATATATATATATATGGAAAAAAAAAAAAAAAAAACACACACACGGGAAACTGACTGGGTAAATTAAAATTGTTAGCGTTGCCAGAAACTCGACATTCAGTTGCCGTGGCAAAAGGTTTGATTGAATAAACCATTACCAAAAATAGTGATAACAATAAAACCACCATCTTGCATATTTGTTTACCACTTTCATGATGCAAACACTAGACGACCTTCATTAAGTGGATTTTAAAGTAGAGATGTGACTTACAACGAACCACGCTTCCATCCATTTGCCGAAGTCAATGCCAAACCTTGGATCCCGCCATTGTATTTTTTAACAGATGATTTATATTGCTCAGTCGTTGCGGTAGGAAGATAAAACCTTAACTTTAAATGCATCATCCTACACTGTCGGAGGGTTTCATTGTTAGACGGATGAAGACGCATTTGAAATTGGGTCATCCTTAGTTATTAGCCGGTCTGGGGGAGTATATGCTGGTGCCATAGTGTTCTTGGAATAGCATGAGGAGATGCTTGTAGTGATTCAACGGTGGAAGAATAGACTTATCTGGGCCCCAATTCATTCCTATCACATACCAAACTTTCACCCGTATGCGTGAGTTTTCCCATTCTTTTTCAACGTGAAATGCTTATTTCGCTGTTTACAGGGTTGGTAAGGATACAACAAACTTAATTTTGTAGTTTTTAGTCTAAAATCTTACCGGTACTGATTATGAATTTCATACTAGAAACATCACCCCCAGTGACATGTTTCCTTCTAAAGTAAAGTCATTTTCGAGAAAACTGTACATAAAAACCCCCAAAACGCATCGGCTGATTTTGATTGATACAAACAGAAGGACAATGTGTTGACCTGCTGAATATTGTGCATTATTTTTCACTATTTTCTCATGACTTGCACAACGGATTCAGCCACAATTTTCACACGTTTGTTATTTCATACTATGTTTTATCACACAAGACATGAACACTGAAGTAGGATACTAGTCACAGATTGTACAAGTGAAATAGTATTTTGGCTGTTTACCTTATTCTGGTAAGCAGAATTTTGTTGTGCTTGATACCTGGTGCTTACAGCTCTATGAAACTGGGCACCTGGTGTATACGCATTTTCTTCTTGAATTTGTGTAATAGTTTTTTTACATGTTGAGAGTGCAAACGGTTGTCTTGGTCGAACAATCCATGCTTGTTTTTCCCCCTGGAGTTTGTATCCGTGTTAACATCTGAACTGCCATTATTTTAAGTGCAATTTGAGACACGGTTTTTTTAACGACGACGGAGTGCGGCAAGGCCAACCATGGGTCACTTGTGTGTAGTAACTTGTCTCCTCTACGTTCTGGTGGACCATTTCACTCGAAGTATACAACTGTGTCTTACAAATAATTGTATTAATTTATTTATGTGTTATTATGTTTTTAACGTATAGATTTGTCCATGAGATTCTCCATTTTAACGAGCAATCAACCCGGTCGACCATGGAACTAAACTGTTCAAAAATAAACTGTTTTTAATTACTCACTCTGTCTGTCTGATGCGTATTGATCTAAGAGGGATAAGATCTCGTCAAGCCTCAGATGTTGTACACTATTGCCCGATCGGCGTTCCATTACTTCTTCTGTCAGGCTGTCCGTATTAGCGGCCTGTTGGAGCGGGTACCCTGATGCTAGTGCCAGGAGCAAGCATAGGACCGCTGACACGGCGAGGAGATGACAAAGACCATTCATTGTGTTGATTGTGTGGTGCTTGGAGCTGGACTAAAAATGAGAACATAAATATAATTTACGTAAAGTTAATGGAAACAATGCTTTCCTGGCAGGCGTTATAGGTAGGTCGTGTGCAGCAAAACAGAGATATCCACGATGGTTCTAAATTCACTAGGTTTGCTCGGTGGTTTCTTTCCCTGCCTTTTTACCTCCCTGGACCCTGATTCAAATTCCCGGCCACAGACCGGAGGTCGTACGTGGATTAGGTTTTCAGTCCCTAACTGATTGCGTAGGCTTTTCCCATTTGAGTTGTCCTCCCACACCTAAATCTGAGCAATCTTTCTCGTTACCTATTTCGTCCTGTTATTGGCACTAATTGTGCCATTGGATGCGTAATAGAAAACAACATAATAAAAACTAAATACAAAATAAGTTGATGCTCATCGTTTTCAATGTTATACACTTCCGTTTAAAAAGTTCATTGATTTAGTTATATTTTAAAGTTTTAGAATGTGGGTAAGGGGGAGAAGAAGAAGAAGAGATTAAAAAAAACAAGAGGTCGTTTATGCTGCACGTGCGATCATGTGTACGATTACAAACACAAACAGTTGAGCAACAGGGAATATGTGGTCTGAGGAAGAACATACAAACAAACTGAGAAAGTCATTGGTTTAATCGGTTTTACTAAACAGAACACATTTAAGTGCAGATATTTGAGAACAACCGTCGGTTTACACCGTTGACAATTACGAATCTTGCCCTTCCTTTCTCGAGTATGCTTTTGGGGCAATGCTCTTTGATGGTGCGAATACATAGCATAAACCGCTTCAGGGCAGATATCACGGTGGATTAGGGAATAAAAGTCTGTCTTGAAACTTGAGACGCCGTGCTTTCAAATTGACTCTACAATATAAGATACTACCCTGTAGTAGTACGTGGTTGAGCATAGGGTAACCTAATCATATTGCAAGTTTTCACTTGTCTTTTAAACAGTTACATTGACAATCACTCCACTTAGATTCAAAGTTACTCTTTAGAACGGGACTAGAGGCGAGATTTTTACAGTTAGTTCTTTTAGGGTGAGTTATGAATGAGAGAGGGTATACCTTAGTGAAATAAAACAACCTGATACTTTTGTTTGTTTGTTTGTTTCTCTTGTTTAGTTATTCCATAATGCCAGGCACCACTGCAGTTCAAGTAGCGACTCCCGAGTTGTTTGCTACGCCAAAACTAGGGTAACATTGACCAGGGGGTACAGGGGGCTGCATCAGTGCTTCTGGTGAATTTAAACATTTGGTTCTGGTCGCATATCTTTTAAAAACGCCCCTGTTCAGCGCTTTTATTTTGCCAACAACTTTAATGTTATAAGATAATCTGACGTGGGTGTAAAAAAATAAAATAAATACATACATAAATAAACACGTACACATTGAAGTGATCATATCAAAGCTTAGTGTTTTATATACTTTCTATTAGAGGTAACTATAAACTTTTATGGGGGATAGGGCACTTGCCCCTCCCCATATACGACACTGGTTTTTGTTGCCTGTGGACTATTTGAAATGATCGAGATTCTGAATAAAATGGTCTTAACAAACTGACTAAGGTCACGTACAAGAACTTCACGATTAAGTCAGTCAAACATCAAGATCTCACACACGCCATTCACCACCAAAAGAAATACAACCAACTATACTACCTACTATACTACTTAGAATATTTCCAACCAGGTTAGACGTGGCCATTATAGGCCATGTTCCTAAAAAGAAAACATCCAAGTTTAATTCACACTAAACTCAAAACATTACCCTTTCAGTGTTGCTGTTGGCTCATTTGGACGCGTTGTGTTAGCTTTTGTATTTTGCACTTGAGTAGAAATCAGTTACTTTGTGTGTGAACATTACAAGGCTGATTACGGCCCTTGCCTACCTGTTTATTTATAGATAAACCACCGAGACGTCATGTCACGGCATTTGCATCCAAGGGCAAATGATCACCAATCAAAACACTGAGCATGGTCTGTTAATTTTATAATCACGTGACAATGAGGTAAAGTCATTACCCGGTGTCCCTTAACGCGGGTCTCCCTCCGGAGTGGAGCTCAGCGGTGGTATCTTCACTTCTGAATTATTCAGCCGGTATGGGCTCATGTTCTGTAATGAGGTTGCAATCAGTCTACAATATTTGCATTCAGAAAATGCATTATTGTTATACATTGGAACTGTGAAGTCTTCTTTTAAATTGTCGAGGCTTAATTGGGAACGACCGTGGCAGCTGGTGTTGGGTCGGTTGGTATGCAAGGCCATAGAGCATCAAAAGTTCTTTCAACTCATCACCCCTTTCTGCCACATTGTATTCGTTTGTTTGTTTGCTGGTTTTTAGTTTTTAGTTTTTTGTTTTTTTAATTATGTTTTTATTTTTAATTGTTGTATGTGAAACCAATCAATTTGCGTATGCCTCGTAAGTCTTTGTTGTACGCTATTTTGGGACGCTGATACGCCCAGCGTTAATTCCTCCATAAGCCTCACTTAACTGAAGTGAGCTGAACTGAATTGTGAAACTTCCATGTGTGATCTTCGTGGTTGAAATCTAGAGGACAGGGTGCGGAATATGGTTACTGAGCGTGGCAGACAGTGTCAATATCGAGCATCGAGCGAAGGAGCTTGCATTGCAATGTCAGGGGCACCAAGGAGAGCTTGATAACATTTAGCGGAAAAGTACACTGTCATCAGACAAAGTTGGGCCGACTGAGGAGTGCAGTGGAAAGGAAAGAGGCCTGACCTTGAGTTGTACAGAAGAAGTGGAGAGTGGCGAGCCTTGGAATTGGATCCAGAGCGGAGAATTAAAGAATTAAACCAACGTTTTGATTACTGGGATGAAAAATCAATCTCTAAGGACAAGGACACATGTAGAGAAAGCAAACATCTCTCTTTTGTTTAAAATGTGTAATAAAGCAGAAGAGACTTTACTTCATTATTGTCAGCGAATGTAGTATGGTGGCCAAGAAAGAGTACAGCGGAAGACACGACAAGTTGGCCAAGGTAATTTACTGGGTTCTACGTTAGAAGTATATTAGTGTCCATGCGCTTGCGAAGTGGTACGACCATGTTCCGGAGAAGTTTTTTTCCGAGGTCAAGCTCATTTGTGATTGCAGCATTCAGACTAGTCATGTTTTAGAACATAGTCGACCGGATGTTGTAGTCTCAGATAAGACGACGAAGATGTGTCATCTCATTTACATAGCTGTAGCGGGTGATAAAGAGGTCGCTGCAAAGGAGATGGAAAAGATCCAGAAGTCCCCGCAAGACTCGGCCAGGAAACTTCGTAAGATTTGGCAGATGAAAGGGAGAGTACAGTCCCTGGGGTGGTTGGAATTCTTGGCATCATTCCGAGGGCACCGGAGAAGCTTAGAGATCAAAGAGCCACGGCTGTGATGGTTGATCTGCTCCAGAAAGGAGTGGGAATTGCTTCTGGAGGGAGTGAGAATCCTGCGAAGGACCCTTTAGGTCTTCAGGATGTAGCCTGACTCGAGGGATTTTATACCGGCACGAAGGAAAATCATGATCATCCGTTTGCATGCTGTAACAGCATCACATTGTGATAATAAAGTGTGCGGTGTTGTTGTTGTTGTTTATCCTTCTTTTTCTTCTTTCATCTTTTTCCACGTGGTGTCCTACCTACTCTTACATTTAAACCATTGACAAATATTGACCGGTTTATGAACATCTGTCGAACGTCAATTTAATGGTTAAAGGTCAGGTATTTCACCGGCAGGGTCAACATCCATACAATATTTATTGTGGTATAATCTAACTGATGAATTAGCAACGACGTCATGCAGAACTGTGTCAAAAGCCACACGCCGCCAGAGAAATCTGTGAGCGACGTTGCGCCGATTATTCCCAACTGGATTTTTTTGTTTTAAGATCATCGTTAAAAATTGATGACCGCTTTTTTTTTATAGCACTTTATGGTTCGTGTTTTTTATGCTGACTGATCATTTGCACCGGTTTTGACATGAAATTTGAGTGCAAGCTTTCGGTTTTGGCGCGATTTGGGCAAGATGAAGGAGAAGAATTACGCTAAAACAGACGATCTATTCATATTGTTGTCCTAGGGCTGTGTTTAATTTAATACCTCGAATTCGTAGTCGTTTATAACACATTTAGTTAAGCCAAATCTCTTGTACTTCCCATGCACTTGCTGTGGGCTCTATGTGCCCCCACCCGCCTTCCCCAATGTACTCTAAAACTAAAGAAAAGCCAGTTCAGCAGCAAACATTTTTTTACATTTAATGTAGGCCTACCTCTGTTTTCTAGCGGGACCCAATTTCAAAGAGCAGACACAAATTATGCTTACTAAAAAAGGTTACCGCATACCAGCCAATATATCATGTCAGATTTACCATCTACGATAGGTATCCTGCTCAGTTCAGCTCAAACACACAAATAAATAAATATATAATTAAATAATACAAAAGCGAATAAATAAAATAACGCAAAACAATCAATAAGTAAAATTACAATAGGAACAGAACAATCATACTGAGAGAAAAATAACACATAGTAATAATATTAAGATTGAAGAAACGAAAAGAAAGGGAAAGGAACAAAAAAAAAATGTGTGAAACCGCGACCGCATTTTGACGAATGTCACGTTTAAAAGTCATCATCGATTTCTCTCCTCGCTGAGGACATCTGTCAGCTTTCGTAGCGAGTATTTTGACACAATCTAAGAACAAATATCGATAAATTATGTGTACCTAAGTTCTATAGAGTAAAACGCCCCAAGGTTAAATTTAGCCAAGAATGACGTTTCGGTTTACGTAGAGGTCATTCTTGCTCAGTCAGTGTAAAGAGAGTTGCGATGAAGGAATGTCATACACGATTTCAAAAAGGCCTGTGTTTCCGTATGTGAGACCAAAAAAAATACAATCAGCGGTTTGCGACAGGTTATTTAGTATAAGATGCGAAAGTGACAGGGTTACAACTTTTAACTGTTCCCGCCTATTACCCAATCCAAATGCTACTAGGTGTTAACAATTAAAATCATTTAACATAACAATTAAAATGTAGAAGGTGCTATTCCGTCAGGATAGTAGCGCACATGATATACTTTTAACATGGATAGAGGTGAGTCTTAAGAGCTTTACGAGAAACTCACAGAATCCCTGATGACATGAGGAAGATTCTTCCTAATCATTGGTCCAGATACACTGAATGGTTTGTCACCAATAACTTTATTTGCACGTAAAACACACTGAAGTTAGCGATGTCAAGGGCGGACCAAAGAAAACGTTGATGACACTACTTTGGAAAGACACCTTCGAGTATTTTTGATCAAGGATTTAAAAACAAGATTAGAAAGTGTAAAATGAAGCCGTTCTCTAATCGGTAGCCATTGAAGTGCCCTGATTGATGGGGTTGTGTGTTCCCCCAAGAGCTCGGAACATACCAAGCGAGCTGCACTATTTTTGTTTAATCTTTGAACTCCGTCCAATTCATATGACGTAGCACCAAATAAAAGCAGATTGCCACATTCAGTACGTGTTCAATGCAGTATGTCAGTCGTGTCTTATGCTTTATGTACCGAGTACATCGGTTCTTGGTTGGGAATTACAGATCTTAGAAAAGAAGACCCAGAAAGGGGGAAGTGTCTAATTAAATTTATTCCTCGGATTAAAGCCTATTGACAATTATTTTAAAACGTGTCAGGCAGTATTGTAAAACCATAAGGAGAAAAGAATGGCAAAAACATTATCATGTGAGCTCACGTTTTTGTTTACGCAGATGATTCACGGTTTTATGTTTTATTTTTGCGGTAATTTTTCATTAATGGGCTATATTCATATAAGTAACATTTTGGTAATGAAATATTATGAAAGTAAAATAAAGTTAAGAAATCAACAAAGAAAACCTGAGAGTAAGACTTTACCTCTTTTTCTGGCATTTAAAAAACAATTAACAATTTTACAAACTAACGTTTATGTCATCATTAGAGCTTTGTACTGGTAGCAAAAATTTGGGCATGATTGGCAAACGGGGTTTCCAAGAAACAACTGTCCTCGTGCACAAGTTTTATTTTTGCTTCAATGTAATTTTTAAACAAATTTGTGTAGGCCTATAATATTAAAATTGAAATTGTACTTGTAACAAATTGCTATGTATGTTTATTTGTTTGTTTGTTTGTTGTTGTTGTTGTTGTCGTTGTCGTTGTTCATGTTGTTGTTGTTTTGTTGTTGTTGCTGTCGTCTTTCGACGAACTTAATAAAGTAAATCAGCAGGTTTAATTTCACATAACTTTAGGGTCGATTTTTGTGAATAAACGTCATGACCAAGCTGCGATCTAGTGCAATCTTTATAATTTCTCACAGGAACAAAACAGTTGGATGTACTTTTAAGTTACCGATAACTTGTACCGATGCATGCAGCGTAGCAGATAAAGTGGTTTATCCAATCATGCAGACCTCGTTTTAAAATCGTTGCTCCTGGCTCTACTTCAAAAGTTGCATTTTAAGTGTGCCGATTCGTAACCTTCCCTTTATTTAGTTTGTTTTAAGACGCCACATTCTCAGACATTTTTATTTCCTGAAATTGACAAACCTGCAAAGAATCTTCATTTGGTTTGACTATTGTAATCGTGTACAACACTGAACGAACATTATGGTATTTTAGCTGCAAAGGGAAAGTTCTTCTGTATGCGTGACGTGCAGAGTATCCTAGCAACGTAATCAGACAAACCCACGATAAAAGAAATAATACAAAATATAAAATAATAATAATAAAAACCCTCGTGATTAAATTAACAAACGCCTAGCCAGAAGTAAAGAAGTAACTTGTCTTTATCGTTGTACTAAAGCTTTTAATTGTGAACGCCAAGCTGTCTTTAGAAGTTCCTAATAAGACCAAAGTGGCGATTAACTGTGTACGGTATTGACGAGCTGTAAACAATGTTATTAGATAAAAAAAAACACAAAAAAAACCACACAACAATACAATACGGTTTTCCCGTGCAAAAAGGAGTCCGTAAAATTGGTGAAATCGCGTGTGTACAATTTTGCATGATTGATTAATGACAGTCTAGGTGACTTGTCCTTATGGACCATTACTTTAAATTACATCCCGTTGTCTGTACCGCTTTTAAGGAAACACGTCCAAAGGTGTAGAGCGATTTTATAAAGTTTATTACTATTATTATTATTATTATTATATATTTTTTTTATACCACTGATGACCCCACGGTAATCCACATTACACAATAACACATACTGGGATAAGAAGAAGAAGAAAAGAACAAATATACTTTTTTTTTTCTTTTATAAAATGAAACGGTTTTGTAAAAATGAAACTCACAAGAGCATTTGGATTAAGCCCAACACTTTTCACATTGAATTGTCCGTACTTTAATTGTTTGCTTGTTTGTGTACATTTTGAGGTATTGGGGTGCTTGTTGCTGTTGTTGTTGTTGTTGTTGTTGTTGTTGTTGTTGT
>CM021539.1:3181238-3195003 GCA_010994315.2 Pisaster ochraceus | reverse complement strand
GTAAAGTAATACCAATCGACAGAGGAAAGCACACAGATCAGAAATGGAGTAAAACTGTAAAGTAGGTTCGTCTAATCCGAATTGCGGATCAAAACCATTCGTACACTATAAAAACTCAGGAGTCAGAATTGACACGGATTCCCGGAGTCCAGGAGGTCTGACCCATGTGTGGGTTAGGCTGATCCGGAAACTGGTGACAGAAAACGGGGATTTTAATTAGGATTATGCGTCAGTTTGACCCAATTACGGGTTATTTTGACACACAGAAATCGGGTCTTACTGTCCCAGAAATGGGTAAAGCGCCCAACGGGACCTAGGATCCGGATAAATTCTTATCTAGGAGTGTAATATTAGGTTAAGCACACAACGATTAGCGAGATTTTGGGCTAGTCCGACCGGACAAAGCTGATCCAGAAATGAAACTGTCTTCCTAGGACCCGGATCTCACATGTTGTCTTTTGTGTTCTTTATTATTCGTTGTTTTATCTTTAAACTGTCTAAAAGGAAATAGGTAATTGTGATGTGCCAACAAAATAGTCAAATGAATACATACCATAACCAACCAATCATTCAACCAGTCCCCGGCACAGCACTGGGTTTATCTATTTCGGTTGGACAGATCGAAATAAGAGTATTACGAATGGCAGATGAGTCACTAAAAACACAATTTATGTGTGGTTTCACGAGAACATGGACATCCAATTTGAATGTTCACAGGTTGTCTGCATAATGTGTGTGTATTTCAAGTTATAGGATGTGAATGAATGAACGCTTCCGCAAAATAATTACAATTTACACCTTTAACATTTTGTATAGTTAACTCCTGCTCACACTGAAACGGCAGTCATCCAATAAACTCAATCAAACATGATTCATATTCCTCTCCACTTACTCCGAAGTTGTAATGACACACCTTTGGGAAATTTGCTTTCTGGTATTTTATCATGTTATAAAATTAAATGACAATTATAACCCCGTTGATATCTAAAATTTCCAAGCGATGAAAACTTCACATTGTTACTCAATCTTACTCAATCTCAGAAGAAGAAATAATAGTAATAAAAACATGTTCCATATGTACTGTCAGTAATTAAACGATGTGCGACTTCTTCTTAAAATGTCTTGGGGGGTATCGTTCACAGTCATTTACCAATTGGATTTTTTTCCCCTGGTGTTTCCCGGTCAGCCCTCTTACATACAAAGAATCATACTCGCCGCAACACTGATGTACTACAGAAGGTGTCTTCAGTTCTGGAAAGTGTCCATTTGATTGTGATATATGTATTATTTATTCATTTTTTATTGATGGTTACTATTAATTTTTGTAGCAACAAAGTATAAGCACATTTTGTTTATATATATATTTTTTTTATATTGCGTAAATAAACAATTGGTAAATGATGGCGCTGTCTTCAGTGACACTCCAAAACTGTTGACTCGTAAACCATAGCACTGTCAAAATTATGATGACATGTTTTATGGACGAGGTTCATGTCGGGGATATTACATTCATATTGTGTCATATTGACTGGGGTTATTGGTGAGTATAAAATGACCAGGAACCAACACGACTATTTAGTCAGTGATAGATGGGGATAATGAGACTGATAAATCTCAGTCATTTTTTTCCTCAGATTCTTGGTTAGCAAAAACATAAAAGAAACTTGCATAATATGATCACAAATGAACTGATTAATACATTTCAATACAAAAACGTAAATTACAATTGTGCGTAATCCTCCTAAATGTTTGCCCTTTGAGCAAATCGTTCCACCTTCAGCAACGACATGAACCCTCACTATGCCTGTCGAACTCTCCAAATTCAAGTCTTAGGATTTACGGTCAGATTAATATTATTTTCGGGCAGCACTGCTAAATTCATTAACTGTCGGAAGTACTCTTCACTGTTCATTGTGGTCCAAGTCTTGTAAAATCCTAACAATGTGGACGGCATTTTTTTTTTCAATTTATACACGTAATTTGGAAATATCCCGGAAATCTAGGATTACCCTGCAGTCAACAGCAGGACTAAAAACCATCGACGTTTTGTGAATCACGTTGCTTTCAGTAATCAATATTTCCCATACAGAATGTGTAAAATATTATATTGTTGTACTTTTGCTTCAGAAAGTGAAAGCCCCAACCCCACCCCATTTAAGTGCAATGTAATTTTGACCTTACACGTAACTTACACGGACGTTTTTCACCTTCTGCTGAACCTCTATGCGTCACTTAATACATTAACGCAAGGATTGAAGCTATACGGACTGACCAAAATGATGTTGTAGCATATCAATCTTAATTTACATTTTGAATTAGCCTCGATTTTTCATTGCTGACACCTAATCACCCCCAACGCTGAACCCAAAGTGGCATCTGGGACAAATGTTTTGATAAGTTCTTAGTTTCTCGTCTTGGGCTTTTAACTAAGAGCTTGTAGCAGTCCTCTGCAACTCGATCTTTTATCAGTGTTTTGATTGCCCTTTGTGCGAACAACACACAGCCGCCACTTCCCTACTTCCAATTCCATTCATCAGACGTACATTATTTTATGTTCATTCTTGTATGAGAAATAACAAGAGATACGTTTCATAATGGAGGAACGAAAACACAGTCAAGTAGCAATAAGGAGTATAGTCATAATATATAGAGAATGAAACCGTTTTGATCATCTGGAGCTTGATGAAAATATTGTAACAAACAACCCCAACGAACTAACACAGCAAAGGACGGACAAACATGACAATATCCACACCGACACGAGACACACAATACAAATCGAAGTGATAATGCCACAATAAAAAACAGAAAAAGAAGAGGAAGACAAAGAAGAAGAAGAAGAAGAAGAAGAAAGAAAAAAAAAACAGTTCAAGCAAAATTGGAAATACATAAACAGGTAGAAATATCAAAGAAGCGAATGTGAATCGAACAATTTAAGAGGATTTACTTAAAACAAGATGTTCATTCTTAACACAATTTGTCATTAATGTAGCCTGTTGTGTAATCAAATAAAATCATATTGACCAAAACTAATATATTCATAACTTATGTCTCAAAACCTTCAAGTGAAACACATTTTTTCACATACAAAAATCGCCGTGTCCAATCGGCCTAGTCATTTGAAATTGAGTTCCGGTGATTGTGTCGTTGAATCGTGGATCCGAGTTCCAGATCATGACACATGACTTGTGTCCATGGGCTAGGCACGTAACTATAATTGCTTCTCATCACCCAGGAGTAAATGCCACCTGTGCACAGATTTGCTTGTGGTGATGCTTACTCCTTATTTACCAGACATGTACGGTTCTTTGAATGAAACGAGGGCAGTGAGGGCCGTGTTCATCACAGGCTGACATATTTTAATTTACCCATTGTCTTAACCACCTCGTACACACTGCCCAGCAATGCCATGGAATCCTAATTCGGATCATGCCATACGTCCTGTCGATCAACAGGGGCCAGTGATTTGGTTAGGAGGTGGGTAGGACACAACTTTGACAGCATCTTAGTGTACATAATCGGTTTGCCTATTATCAATGGTAGATGAAACCAAATTATCTCACTGAACTTACTAACCAGAGAAATAAAGGTTATAGTGGCAATACCTGGTCATGAAAACAACGCACTTGGATATAAAACAAAGAATCGTTGACAAAAATGCAAAAACAAACTCTCTTATCGAAGAAAGCTTGGCAGCATGTGCAGACAACGAGCCACGCGGGGGCGTTGCTACCAAACAAGTCCCTCTCTCTAATGACCAATAGTGTTATTACAACTAGGTGCAAGTTTGATCAAGGGACTATAGTTGACTATTGTCGACCATTGGGCGATTTTGCCTGGTACCCAGGATGTACTTCATGCATAGGTAACCATGGAACGTTGACTAGTGGTTGACAAATGGTCGCTGATCGAACTTGCCTCAGAATGGTGTTCTCCCTACCTCGGTTTGGTCTCCTTTCTTTGAAAGGCATTTCATTTGTCAAGACGGCTGTAGTTAATCAGGTTATATAAGTGCAAATAAAGGAAGCTAAAGCAGGGCCATTGTACAGCCGTTATACGTGAAATGAGATCGCAAATAACAAATTTTGATATCTAAACTATTAAAAATATCCCAAACACTTCAATAAATATCAGTGCATACATGCGCTTGTGTACGATCGTTTATATTCCTAGGGGATGTCGGTAGTTCTGCGACCCAAGCTAGCAGGTCTGAAGGGAAAACTACACCGTTCATCATCAGTATACATTAAGGGCTGAATTCCCGCTCTCCCTCGAGGACCAGGGGTACCCTGGAACTTCGCTCTCGGAAAAAGCTCGATAATTGAGAGTGGCTCTCTCACGGACGGTATACATTACAAGGTTCTCTTTGTATACGAAATAGCGATGGAAATCTCTTCTTTAAGAAAAATGATGACGACTGTGTCTTGGGCCAGTAGGTCTGCTAGGCGGCCTCTGTCTTTTCTATACAGATATTGTCATGTCCAAAGGTTCCATCACCCTCTCCGACCTAGTTCCCCCTATCAGAATGTTTGAGCGTGAAACCAGACTTCCTGCTTGATCTCACCCATACACTCTTGCTTTGCTGAGATGTATAACAAAGAGTTATTCCAACATCCTTATTCCACGTAATGCATCTCTATGGATTTCCTTGTCCGGTGCAAGTTTTCCTCCATCCTACAATCTCGACTGTTTTAAGAGGAATATTGATTCCTACATTCAGCTCCCCCGAGCTTTTTTTCAGCTTAAATGTTTTTATTCTTGTAGCCCCTCACCAAGAGTGGTTTTCAACCTTGTTTGGAGGTGAACTTGCATAACAAAAGGTGAGCCTCGGAAAGGCTGCTGCGTTTTGAAGGATGTATTCTTACCTCTGTACGTAGGTTTTATAAACTCTAAAGCAGGACTTATCAAATAAAACGTACTGGCTTGTGTGACCCTGAACTATCAATACAGGATGTCTTCTGCTGAAATTTTGCTCTTTGATTACAGTATTCTAATAATTTTATTCATGTGTTTATGTGTTTATTAATAATTTTTTTACCTTTTTAAAGTTGTTTTTATGGCATCACCCTAGGGTAATTACTTTTCCAGAGATGGACATATGTAAATCTCAGAAGTGTGTCAAACTTGCATGATTCCAGAGACCCCAAGAGCGCTGTAGCCTTGGGCATAACCATCGCAGCGTAACAATTATACGTATACGCAATATTAATTACTCTTATTAAAATGAAACACAAGCTTCCTGACTAGCAAGTACACAGTTCTTGGGGAGGAGGCTGTAGTCGAGAAAAAAAATCACTATACGGACAGTGGGAGGTAAGAGTTGCAAGCAATTAAACACGTAGAGACAATTTCATTAGGCGACGCCAAGCAGGCAAGTTCAGAGTGATGTTGTCCTCTCACAAACCATCCCAAATACTCAGCCTTTCTCTAACCATTACTCCAACATGGTAACGGTTTGGATCGCAGCTGTGGTATGACCTTTATTGCCTTACTTTGACACACACTATTTCCACTTGTACAAATGTATTTTTTCTTGCACAGAGATACCCCTAAATATATATATATATATAACTAGTAGGGGATATGGCCTTAGCTTTCGCTCCAAACTGGACCTTCGTCAGAGGCATAAACAAGAACAAACACAAACATATCCATTAATAGCAAAAAAGAGGAGCGAAGGTTTAAGGGGGAGTATCCAGAAATAAGCGGGAAAATATAGCCAATCAGAGTTGATGGTGAAGATGATGAAGATGCTGATGTTGGAGATGTATAAACAAAACATATATAGGCCTACATAATATAAATAAAATAAATAAATAATAATAATAATAGTAACACACATATAAACAACAATGGTGGTGGTGGTGGTGGTGGCGCTTGGGGTCATAGGGCCCCCAAATATCATTACAAGGGCCACGCCCATCTACCAAATGTATATGGTGTCACATCACTATCAACTACCGTTCGCTAGATCTTTAAAAACACCGTACAGTACCGACCAGATGAAATCAAGGTTCCTGTCTCGAGTCGGATGAACGGATCGAAGTTGATTGATTAGCGCGTGAAGCATCTCCGCATGTACCGTACAGTTGCTGCGCGAGCACGGCAGGGTCGATCCGAAACGACATCGCAGATCGATTTCCCACGACATTGGCCCAAATGATGTCTAAGAACAAAAACAGGACAGTCAATTTACTGTCAGAAATATCGACCAAAATTAGTCTTCATGTCTTCTCCTTACAATGAAAAAAAAAATAAAAAAATAAATAAATAAATCATCAAGAAAGGAAGCAATTTGGATGAAAGATTTCTTTTCTTGCCAGCTTAAAGCTGTTAAGACCGATGTCAACAAGTTAGTGTATTCCATTTCGTATCCTGCTGTTTTATCAAATCTGTATTCCTTGTCATCAAGGAATTGACTCCCCCAAAATGGCGGAAAAGGTATAGATACGCATTGTGCGGAGGAGCGTTCAGTGTCGTGCATGCAGGGGGTCAATAATAATCATTAATGTAAAGAACGCAACATAGTGTGATATTTTCATTTTGGGAAAACAACGCAATGCTCCCTCGCTTACTCGTGTATAATATGTTGTATACTATTTATGAAATGATTTGCCGTGACTTTCAATCAGCTGATTTGTATGCCCCGCTACACAGAAGCAATATAATTAAAATAATTGTATTAATAGTAATGTAAGGTATTGTTGTTATACGTGTTAGTTTTATTGCAGTATAAACATATTTGCTCATAACAATCCAACAGAGGTTTTCTAATCAAGTTCGTTTGAAGAAGTTACTCCAAACAGATTTCGGGAGAGAACTCAAGGTTCACTTATAAACTATGTTGCTCGCATGGTAAACTGTATGAATGACAAGGCACCACCGTAATCTCAATATATCTCTCTCACCCTATACCCAAAGTCGCAATCTTCAATCTACAGCCAAACTCCTTCTAACTGTCCCTAAAACAACCGCATCATCACATGGTGATCGTGCCTTTTCGATATCCACTCACAAACTCTGGAACTATTTACCATTAAATCAGAGCTACGGAAATCTCTGGACATCTCAAAGGCCTGCCTAAGACACATCGTTATGCATTGCTTATGACTAACTGTACATTTTTGTTTATCCACTTGGTGTTATTTATTGTTTTGGTTTTTTTTCAGTGACCAAATTTCTCTTTAAAGTGTTTTTATAAGTAGTTACATACCCAGTAGGCCTATACTTTGACAATCTTAGTATTTTTTCAGCGCCTCAGGAGATGTTTGGTTATAAGTAGATGGCGATTTACAATTGTTGTGATGTTGTTAAAAAGTCGCACAGCCCCCCCCCCCCAAGGTCTAATCAAGTTTTCTTTAAGGCCCAATTCATTTAGAAATTCACCCAGTCAGTTTTGATTGTTATTATTATAAACGTGAATTACTCGTCAACGGCGCCACGCCCAGAGCCCCAACTTGCCACGGCCAGCCCCAAGTAATGCACCCCAGTCATAACTTAATGCAGCAATCTGTTGTGAATACCACACTTGAATAATATCCTCATATTATGCACAGACGGTAGAAACAATCTGCGCACGAATTAATGGTATTATTAGCTTTGTAGATGGCGTCAGTGGCTTTCGAATGAATGCATCCATATCATTCTATCTAAAATAATGTTGTTTCAAAAGTGTTTTTTTTTCTTCTTTTTTTGATAAAGTAATCAGCGCTAACAACTTTTTTGGGGGGTACAGAAAGCAAACGTCTTGTGTGTGGGGGTGTGTGTCACGTCGTACACGATACCTGTTATTGTCTTTCTGTATTTTTCAATCGTGCCCACTATCCCTTTTCATATGGACCTTGCAAGTCCTGCGCGAATGCGAACATTTTTGGGTCCCACTTTTGTCCCACGTACATAGCTTTAACGCGTGAAGAAAACAAACTCGCGCGATTTAACGGGTCCCGATGTTCGATTTCGCGCGAGACTTGAAAGGGGCTTTTATCTTATTCAAAGGATAAATCATACGGTATTCATCCGCGAACGGTAATCAGTCCCCAATGATTTGGTTGAGCTGCTCTATATATTACTGAACTTAACATTAACTTATTTTAAACACAACACTTGTAATTTTCTACTTTACTTCACGTAACAATTTGTTTTAAATAAATAAACAAATTTAGTAAATACTTATTTTTAGGTCTCTACTCGACTAGCTTGCATCGTTTGAGATCCCCAGGATCGAACGTTTTCAGTCAATAATAGTTTTTTGTTTTGATAAAGGACTTTACAAATACTGTTACTGAAGTTAATCGCATTGAAAAACATGGGGTTTTCCTGTTAAACAGTCAAGTTGCGTTAAAAGGGGGTATGGAAGAGGCAAAACAGACAAAGAAGAACAGTAGAGAGCGATAGAGAGAGAAAAAACAAAACGCACTGACTCCAATAATTTCCAATCTGCTCGAAGATCCAGCAACACCAGCAAATCACTCTTCCAATTAGCATCCTTAATAAATCAATTTACATGAGAAAAGACATCTGAAGATTTCTTATTCACCCCTGTCACGGTCAGATTGTTTTTCACACTTCCCTTTTATGTTGCGTAATTCCTGTCTTGATAATTATGCTCTTAAGTGGATGGAGGGTTGGTTGACGCCGATTCTAGGCTGTAGGTAATCAAGAACTTCTGGTAGAAACCGTAATTGGTCTAGGGGATTTTTAAATTAGACAGAAGCTGTTTTATGGACTCTAATTCCCTTTTTGTTTTTGGTGATGTTGTTGTTGCTGTTGTTCTGCAAATCTCAATTAATGTGCACGTTGACGGTACTTGAGTGATTTGCCGATTGTACCGATCGACTGCAGGGTTTCTTAAAGATTTAGAATATTTTTTTTAATAATACTAGTTGATCATTACCCTTTAAAAACAACAACAACAAACAGTCGTGTAAAATCCATCAGATTTCACCGAGATCAAGGAGCTGCTTTCTCGGCAAAAGTGACAGAGACAAATATAAGTTAAAGAAAAATGCGTGGTAGATTAAAATATTTATTTATTTAGTATGTTTCTTGAATGAAGTAACAGTGTTCAATATTCCCAAAATGTCAAACTTCTAGTAACAACTTGGACCATTAAGAAAGCTATCAGATAAATATTGATATTTCGGACCTCATGAACTATATCATATCCTGGGTCTACAACTGTCAGAATGTGGGAAACGAGACATGAGCCTAACACTTGTTTGTCAAACTTTTTGACACTAGAACGGTGACGAAAATAGAACGCGCTGATGTTTGCTGACAGATCGTATTTCCTAAAGAAAACTTCTTGGGAAACAAATTGGGGAAAGTGTAAAAAATATAACCCAAAACCAAATACTGCGAACCAACCCCTACGCTCCATTCACTGTTTGTTCCTGGGCCATTCACTGTTTGTTCCTGGGCCATTCACTGTTTGTTCCTGGGCCAGTAAAGGTTTGTTCAAAGATCATTCGCGGACTCTTTGTTTCGGTGTACAGCCGATTAATGACTAAAAACTAGAGTGAAGAACCCAGAGTTTGTTATTCCGTTCCAAATACCAATTTTTGCCGGAACTTAACGGCAAGGTCACTAAATTGAATGCGCCAAACTATACGATACTTCTTTTTGTATTTTTGCGGGTCTTACTGCAAAGTGTGAATTGATTTGCTGTTATTCACAATCCATCAAGTGGTCATGAAGAAAAACAATAATAAATAATACTAATACTAATAAAACAATAAATAAATGAAAAATAAAATAATCCAAACTAGTCAGGAAAACTAATAAACAGGAAATTGTTTTCTTTATATAATTTGTGATTGTTTGTTTGTTCTCAATTCTCCCGTAATTATTTTTTCACTTTTTTTTGCTGTTGTGTGTCTGTGTGTTACACACGCCAACTTACTGGGTATTTTTTAATAATGGAACAATGCTACCCCACAAGGTTTTCTTTGTTATAGTGGTACCCAACAGAGGATTTCTTCAGAAAAGGGAATAATATAAGAACAATACAGGATCTGTAAGGGTGTGTGCGTGTGAGTGAGTGAAATTGTATATTATGACAAAATATTCCACTGTAACTGACAATATTACTTTCACCGTTTTAATGTGTTTTTAGTATCCACTGTTGTTTTTTCAGAATGCACTCGGAGCTTTGAGTGCCAATTCAATACCCTTCACGCTATCAGATTTATAATTTTTTGAGTGGAGAAAGGACCCGGTTTTGCGATCGGCACCCCCGGGGGAAAAGAGGAGCGAAGGACGGCACTGATGAGCTCGACATTGATGGTCCGAAAATTCATTGTGCGTCCGCGGGGAGGCCGGGATCATGTGGCAAATGGTGTTTGAGAAATGAATAATTTAATGTTTGTGAAGACTTGGACAACATCACAAAACTTCATCATCAAAGGCAATGCGACTTTCTTCAAAGATTTATGTATTCGGAATGGCGAATCGTGATCATACAATTTAGTGATATTGTATGTTTTATTTACTTATTTGTAATTAAGGAAGGGACGAAAAAGTAACTGGGTACAAAAACAAAACAGAAATGAGATCATTCTTTATAGAAGAAATCATTGATATAACTTTAGGCTCAATACGGGATTTATTTTGCAGTTGCTGATAGGCTAGTTCCCTTGAAACTTTTACGAGGTTTGTTTTAGACTAGTAAGTCATTTGCTCTTCGACGTGAGGTTTGGGACGTCATTGTATCTTCCTTGATCTAGATGTTTGTAGTGTGTTTTAGTTATTGGCTGATGACCCTGGTTTTAGTGTTCAGGCACATCCGCAATCGTTCGTTCGTTCATTCGTTCGTTCATTCGTTCGCTCGTTCGTTTGTTTGCTTGATTGTTTGTTTGTTTGCTTGTTCGTTGGGGTGTTTGTTTGTTTGTTTTTGTTCGTTTGTTTGTTTGTTTGTTTGTTTGTTTGTTTGTTTGTTTGTTTGTTGGGGAGTTGGGGTGTGTGTTGGGGTGTTTGTTTGTTTGTTTGTTTGTTTGTTTGTTTGTTTGTTTTGGGTTCCTTTTGTTAATTTATTTGTTCTTTCTTTTCCTTTGGGTATGTAAGGCCCTTTGTACAATTCTGGTAATAACTCATCGGGCCTCAGCCCCCGATCAATGTTGACTCTCATATAGCGCAGTCTGCACTCCAGCTTGGATGGTTACTAGTTATACTCAAGACTCGGCAAAGATTTCAAATATACATGCATCAGTACAATAAAGTTATTTTGTACTATTCCGTTGCTTATAATGTAATAGAGCAGTAACAAAAAGGCAATAACAACTATATTGGAATCACAAAACACAACATACTCGCTTTAAATGGTCAGGATTAATAAAAGTGAACAACCTTACTGTAGTTCGACAACTTTTTAATCCAATCTTAAAATGGGAAATAAACCTTAAACAACTTCATCTAAATATACATTTATGGGCGCTATTTGTTGCTAATAATAGAAGTGGTTTGCCCCAATGTTTCTGGAAATGGCTGCCGAATGCTCCACAACACCAATTAAACCCTTATAAGGTGCTAGATAAATTGGTTTTATAATTCAAAAACTTCAAAAACATGTCTTCAAATATAATAATATAAATTGCCTTGAAACGCCCGTAGACAAAGCGCAACATAAACATAAGTGTTATATAATATGTTTACTACGCAGAACTTCCACAATCACCCCATTGGGGAAAGTGCACACTAAGCATTTTAACCCCGGGTTATCTTGCTTAACCATTCCCCAAAGCAGTCGCAGATTGTTTTTCCCCAATCAGGCAAATGGCTTCTTCCTCGGATTTTGCCAGTGTTAACAATTCAGGTGTAAAAATGTCAACTACATTTTCTCGTGAGTTACTTGGAAATTCGTCTTATGTCCAAGTGGAAACTATCCTCGGCTTTCTTTCAACCGGAGGAAGCTTTGGCGTAAATTGCACCACCACCGACGATATTGACAAAATAGGGAGACCTTCAACATTATGGCGAGATGGATACAGTTGGTACAGCGCCAACCCGGAGGTCGCTGGTTCAAATCCCGCTGTGGTAATTTTTTCTTTGTTCAACCCCAAATCTTTTAGAAAATTTGAACAATAGTTCGGGCTCAGTTGTTAATAGATTGTGCTGTAATCAGTTTAAATTTTACCTGTGGTACTGCCACTATATTATAAGGAGGAATTGTAAGTGAGGGGAACTTTTTAGTTAAAAGGTAGTAGAATGGTTGATTCGCCCGAAAGTGTACAAGTATAAAAACACAAGTACCACAATTCTTATCTCTGTTGATTTGCTTTTCTTCCGTGGTGTGCAACATTTTTCCCAAACTGTTTCTCCGAATATGGGAGGGCAGTTTCCTCCCTTGCTCCTTGCGTCGTATGCATTTGAAAGTGACTCGTCTGGTAAGCTCATTTGGCGTGGAACAATACCCCAGATAAAAAAATCAAAAAAAAAATCAGATCTTGTTGTTATTTAAAAAATGAATTAAAACAATGTTTTTTTTTTTTTTTTACAACTGAAACATAAACTGTTTTTGCTGTCTCAGTTCACTGGCTCATAGCAAAGATAGACTGGAGATAAGACTAAAATAATCGTTTTGACATGGTTTATTTCAAACGTTTATTGATGCTGCATTTATGTTGGATCCTGTTTCGTACTTTGACCTTCATCATTGCGTCAAAAAGTAATATTTGCGATACAAAAGTGACATGCGAAAGCCGGCAAATCCAGTATTTATAGACATAAATATCGAACCAGATTCCTCATCTCTAATCGGATTTAAGACCTCGAGATGGACGTTTGAAAAGGTTAAGACTCAATTGCATCAATATTTGGTTGGCATTATACCACAGTCTTTACAACCCACGACGTCTTGACAATGTTCGCTTGACGTTGACACAGACGACACAAACACTGACTAAGAAAGAACGAGTTTAGGATTCATCAACCGCTGTTTTTATCGAACGTGTGCCCTTTGCGACTCGTGGTGTTTCCAACTACCGTCACATGGACATTGATTTAGTTTTCTTTCTTTATACTAAGAAATAAGTGGGCATTTATATCTCGCGTTTATGTATTTATGTATATATCCGGTATGAAGACGTTATTTCAACAGTGGCTTTTATACTTGAAGGCTATTTTCTCTCGGAGGTGGAATTTGACTACGAAGTTGAACATGTTTGTCACTTTTTCTCTTTGTTTGAGGTGTTCTTTGTGGAGTAAACATTGTCGTGAAGAGAACACTGCGTTTATAACTTCGACATTTGTGTTTGAATGGGGGCGTTCTGCCAATTCATAAAGTTTATTATTTTTAAACTAACTGTCTTAAAATATCGTATTATACGTGCGTTCAAGTAATAATCAACAAACCTTGATCTTCTCAAAAATACTCAAAGTAATACAACAACAAGTTGGGAAGGTAGTGCATTCAGCTCTACCAACCAGGGTCCTAGTGGATGATACCCATGCCTATATCCTTACGGACTGTGAAGGGGTAACCCTGTTTCAACCCCAGGGGTAGGTGGCAACATGGTCCTGGCAGTTGATTTGTGTCGATAGCCCTAATCAGTTAAGTGTGGCCCTCAAATCGAAGTGGCCATCCGGGGCCTTGTGATATGAGGCGATATCTCATAAATAAGTAATAATAAAAACATAATAATAATAGTAATAATAAAAAATAAAAAAACACATTATATATAAATGATAATGATAATAACAATGATATATATATATATAGTTTAAACTTTTTTTACTGATTCCTTTTAATCTATAACTACTTTGATCTTGC
>CM021539.1:3112365-3123723 GCA_010994315.2 Pisaster ochraceus | reverse complement strand
ATCGAAATCAGCCAAAAACCGTTATAAATTAGTTCACGGACCCAATAATACATGAAGTTCGTAGATTAACTGCTGCCCGACATGTGAAAACAACTACTAATTAAAATCTATTCAGCTAGTATTACTCTGTTCGCATTAAAATCACCAACGGCTAATGTGACTTAAATCCACACAGGGATGCCTGCCGTGACAGGTGCGCCGTAGACCGTATTGAAAGTCGACTCTCCCGGTAAGAGAAGATAAAAAAAAGTTATGGCAAAGCTATTTTGTTTTCACCGGTAATTGTGCTCCAACCTTACGTGATTGATCGAGTACTTGCTGTTTAAGCAATAAGCCGGAAGCTCCATGCCCCTCCTTTCCCATGCTGATGAAGGAGATATCATCAACAAGCAGGCGATGTTTGTCTTCGATGTGAGATAAGCCGTTAATGATTCTGACGAACGAATTACTTTTAGAAAATTAATACAATTGTGTTCCAATGACCATCGCCAAGACGTAAACTGTTTTCTTATGCTTTGTATGTGCATGTGTGTGTGTGTTTTTTTTTTTTTTTTTTATACAGTGCATAGACCTATTAGAAACTTTCCGATGAACGTCTTTGTAAGTGGGTGTCTTTGGTTGCCACAGGGTGTAGGCCCTACTCTACGTGGGAGGAGGTCTTTCATGGGGGTGTTATTTATGAAATAGAGCGGCAAATTGATCTGGAAATAACTTATATAACCTATAAAAGACGGCGTGGACCATTTCGAATTAATAAATGCTTCTTTTGGGATCGTCGACACTCTTAACGAGGTTACATGGGGGACTAACGCGTGGGGCTTTACATTCCCCAACCCACAACCAAGACCTCCACCATACCTCACATTGATATCACGTGCTTTGACCGAATATCAGATGACCAGGATCAATCAAATGATAAAGTACTCTGAACAGTTATTCCAACAAAATACACTGGTTTCAAATATCACCCTTTTTCGATGTACTGGTTGTATTTCTATGGCTAACCGCAAGTCATCTTGACACTCAATCGGTAATTCTGTATTATTGCATGCCATTATAACAAAAGAATGAACGTGATGTAACGTGAATCGTTTTGGTAACACACAGGGCAGGCCTGCGATTTTTACAATTAATTTCCTTTTTCAATCTCTTTTTCTTCTCGTTGGCGGGGGATGTATTCACTGGTTTCGAATTGTAAGATGCAAGAATATATCCGAACCTCTTTGTGTGATCTATCCTTTTGTATACTAGAATTTTACCCGCCTGGGACGTTTGTACATGTCACGTACAGCTAGTATCTGGTTGGTGTAGGATGACAAAAGCCAACATTTTTGGGGGGCAGAGAGTGATTCTGTTTTACATAATGCACAATCGATGGATTGTGCACAGCTGTCTTAACGATTTCGGCATGAAGAAAACATTCCACTATCTGTGAATCTAGTACCCAGACTTATGTATACGTCTTAAGTGGGGGACAATCATGAATGTGACCCACACTGTGGTTTAGTATTTTGTTTAAACCACGGCATGCAATTGGAGCTCGATATGGGGCATGGTGGCACCCCCACCCCATTGTGTCTTCATTGTGTGCTTGGAGTCTTAGGAATTCTTCAAAGGATTTTTTTTTTCTTGGGGGGGGGGTACTTTTGTACAAGAGGAAAATAGTGTGTTAAAGTATGGGAACATGGGGGGGGGGTCCTCTGCCCCATATCGGGCATGGTATAACGGCATGGGCTTGGACTCCGGCTTGGGCGCCGCTCATCTGTATGAAGGCCCTATAGAGAAAGGCGTAAGTTTTATAACTATAACCAAACGAGCCCAATCCCAGGCCGGAACATAGCCGTGATTCCAAAAAAAGGGGGCCAGTCTCAAGAAAAGCCACACCCCACCGCCGTGTTTGGAAGAGTCATGGCGTGATAGCCAGGGAATACTGTCAACTTAAATGTGTCAAAGGATACTGACTTATTCTCAACGAGGAGGCGCGTAACATGGATATTCTGCTCAAGGTACAATAATAATGTCATTCCACTGAAACAAAACATTGTTGTCTTCTTGTAGGAGTCATGCACAAGGACTTCTCCTTGACATAGCGGAATTTTTCTCGGGCAATTAGCCATTTTAGTGCACTGTATGTGGCAAGGTATACTCCAATCCACATCGCATAGTGTCTTCGTAGCGTTCTGAGAATTTCTTGCATAATTTAAGAATGTCCGTCTGTGTCTTGTGGAGAGTGTGGGGGGGGGGTACTTCTTTGCAAGAGGAGAAGTGTGTGTTACAGTACAGGTGGCCGTAAGTGTCTTAACGTGTCCCCCACATCAGCTAGTGTATCAAATTCAAGTCGTGAATAATGCCTGGCGTAACTGGAAATCGTATACCCATAATCATTACGGATGACAAAGTCACAAAGCTGTCACTGATGATGTTGTCATAAGTTTTCGTTTTAATGTGACCTGTCTACACTCCGTGAACTCCATGCGTCAGAGAGCGTCTAATATTTATTGTGTCTACAGCTAGGCTTCGTCCTAACTGTGAACGTGTTAATCCCCCGAGTCACATAGTATCGAACTTAGTACATACAATTTAGTGTGGTACCCCTCTGTTATTTAGGATCTAGCCAACATCAAAATGTTTCGTTTATGATTTATTCGAGCCAGCAAGGACAGGCGTTTCCTTATTATGGAAAAAAGAGTATTTCGGGGGAAAGAACAGCAAACAAACCAACACACACCACATCAAACAACTAACATCAATTGACAAGGTGTCTTCCACGTCACTCTTGAATAAACTTGGGTTATTTTTCAAGAGAAAATCGTGTATAATCTATCTTGGATGAAGCTTATTTGGGTTCTTTTCTTTAGTCTAAATAGTTTCCTTTTGTACAGCAACATTCAAATATAATAAATTCAATCACAAAGAATACTAGATAACTTGTGATTTATTGGAATATACAGTGTTTACTTGCTCCTCTACAAATAAATCAAGAAACTATAACTAAAGTGCTTCACAAAGAACAAATATCAGCCATATGAAAACAAGTATAAACAATCAATACTGGTCAATATGTGACCAATGGCCAAAATTTGTGTTCACCCCAAATGTAGCTCGAGCCAATGAAGCATTCGACAAAGTAAGGCTGCAGTCGGCTCAAGAAAGTGGGAGAAGAAGAAGCATTGTATAAATATTCATAAAATGACTACTAGTACTGACCAATGGGTAACTGGTGGCCAAATTTGTGACCATCTCTAAACAGTGCAGGTGTCAAGGTTTACTTTGACCAAGTTTGGTTAAATTCGGTCGAAGTGTTTAGGGGTTATGGCCTTTTAAATTTCGATCACGTGACTGTTTGACCCCACAAAAAGAAAGAATGGAGAGAGAGTAATAATTATAGCATAACAATAACAGCCCGCTCCGCTATAACGTTATAATTATATCACCGAATCAGTGTATAAAAAAATTTCCCAGACGCTTTACTTAAAACTGAATATATGTGCACACATATATGTATAAACCCTTTTTTAGGAGAAATTTAATACACATTACCAGTAGTGGCAATGTATACGAATGTACAGTGTTTAATAAACAATCTGGTTTGAACAAAGACAAAGTTACTGAAGCGGGACTTGAACAAACGACCTCCGGAACAATACACATTGTTAAACAATCCTTCAAGAAAAGGAGGGATGTACACCAAGGTGGTTAACAGGTAATTATAGATGTTCGCTAATATACATAATATATATTTTGTCTTCTTCCTTTTTTGTTTTTAGACTTCAAAATGTCAGTAAGAGTTGTGTAGGTTAGCTATAAACGGTGGCTTGCTTCATCTGGACCCCGTACAATTGATTGAGGACACTGGAGAATGTGCGTGGTATTCGTGTTGAGAGCTGTTGATCTTGCCTTGGGAAAGAGTACAAGGTAATTCTTGTTTCCTGACTTGTTTTTGTTCTCTCTTTTTTGTTCTTACTTCTATTTAAAAAAGAAATACTAATATTTAGTGGCCTGACGTGTCGACCCTAGCAGGGTCTTTCTCGAGGGCTAATGACAAGACTACAAACATAAACAGGTATACTGATGTGACACAAGCAGTCAAGTGGAAATAGATGATAGAGATGAAAGCACACAGCATCATTCTTATTATTGTTATTATGCGTAAAGTAATTCTGGTTTATTACTGACGCATTAATTACCCACTTATTAATGATCGCGTCTGAAGTGATCAGTAATTGTCAAATGTACTCTTAACAGCAATGATTGAAAGTTGAGCTATGAGGGCATTGTGCTTAGTGCAATGTGAGGTGACGTTTATGGTTATGTGTTTGCTCGTTGAACGGAACAAACTCAAGTCACGCTTAGCAACGTTTAAGTACGTGTAGTTAGCGTGCGTGTGCATTACTTTAGGATCATCACTGCACGGTAACTGTACGGTACAGCTTCCTCGGTCTTCTCCCGATGAGCGTTATGTAATTTTGAATTTCATACACTGAACGGGAGCTGTGAATTAAAGCATTGTAGTTCCATGATGAAAGTAAGTCTTTTTGAAATCGTAAACCGCATGGGGTATGAAGCTTTATCTCAGTGTAATCAAGCATAATACCCCTCGGAGGGGTCATGGATGCTTTTTGCTTAAAATGAATTAGTTTCTTGCTCTTTTTTACAACTTCAAGCTGTCTTTTGGAATGGTTGATGACGACCTACACGGTTGTTCTTACCCCCGCTCATTAACCTTCCAAAATTCATCCTGAGATGTGCATTAGTTTAAATACCCCTTACACTGTCAACAACATCTCCTAGGCCTTCCAGAAGTCCTGGATAAGGATGATTGATAGTATCAAACCAGGCGGGCAAAAAGAGTATATCTACACACAAGAACTCCCGTTGGAGCTGGGGCTTGCATTTGAAATTTAATGTTCAAGTTGAAAGAATGCTTTTGGGCATATGTTTCTACATGGTTAAAAGGTGGAATTTATGAATAACTAAATAATATCTTAAACGTTCCGAAGGGGGGTAACTACAAAGCAGAAGCCTAATGTGTGCAAAGGCTACCGAAACTTTTACATGGTTTTAATTCTCAGCATCTGCACCCTAGCTGTTTCCACAAAATCACTACTTATAGTTAAAGCAATATCACTCCTTTTCCATTACACCAAAGTACATCACCCAGCCAAAGCTTCGGACCTGTGATGCAGGCCACGGATTGGTAAATTTGTGGCTGAAATTTTGCCAGAATGACCGGGATCAGTGTGGTGTGTTAACCGCCTCTTTATATCTAAACTCCCATCCCTGTTGTTTTCCTGACAAACCCACCATCTTGACGTATGAAGACACGTCATCGTCGCAGTCAAGAGCCCACTTGAGGGAGTGTTTGAGTTTTAATGTGTTTACGATGTTTAAATGTTCTTAGAACCGGTTCGTTAGAGTTGATTTAACATGGAATGCCAATAATCATATAGAAGTCTGGTGGTTGTGTGGTTTGTGTGCCTTGTCCTTTTCATACAAGATGAAACCATCGTTCATCGTTTCTTTAATGGACATTGACCTTCATAATCCAAGTTATGGATCACACCTGTTTTATGGCAGACTACTTCCGAATGTGGAGAGTGTGAAATTAATGCTGTGTCACATGTCTGGATATCTGTCCGTGGTTATGCCTGTCTTTGGGTTTGTGGCTTCGAACCTGATCGGAAAGGTGTTCTGTGTAGCACAAAACTGTCAATGATATTTCATCTTTAATTCATCTCGCCCAGTTCTCTGCATCTGTTCACTGCTGCTCCCGTAAGCTTCGTCATGTTCTGTGAGGCCACGATGGATCACGAGACTCCCGTACTATTCCCCGTCTTTTCATGTCAAGCACGTTTATTCAACCATTTGTATTCCTATTCTCATCTCTTTTCATCAGCCAGGTCCATCTTCGTTTTCTCTGTCTCCGTTTCCCTTGACCCGATCTCCCTTCCATCTCAAATTTCCTCTGTGTTTTCTTACCATTCTTCCATCGCTTTTTCAATATAATTCAAGAAACAGATTCTGGGTATTTGGAATTTCTCAGTCCATACTTGACTACTTATTGTCAGGGGTCCCCCATCAATGAAAATGAAAAAAAAAAAAAAAAAAAGAGAGAGAGAAAAAAAGTCGAATATAAAGGGCATTATTTCGTACAATTTTCACCGAAGAAATTTAGAGTGGTTATTAGCTTTACAAGGTTAAGCTTTACGTTATTATAACAAGATACAATACAAATCACGTGTGAAAGTTTTAGCAGATTATCGTGTATAATTGCTCTGAGAAAACAGCACAACACTGTCTAAGTACTTTCACAAGAACGTCGCATCCATACACGTTTAACGTGGTGCCAGTGGGTACCAACTGCATCTTTGGCCGTAGCATTTTGCGAAAACACCTGATTCCTCAGAAATATCTTACATTCAAAATGTGCGTGGGTGAAAATAATATTCAAACCATACTACTTCGACGGGACTCTTTTTGCAAATTGTTGTATACTATCGACAGCTGCAAGGCTACTTACCAAGTGAGTTTTTTTTGTATGGCCATTAATTTTTAAAGTGCTTACCAAAGATGACCCTATACTTTCAAAATCCATGTTGCCATTTAGGTGAAAACTCGCACCATAACGCTACGCGATGCGTGCTTACCTACGTCATAAAGAGGAGGGGCATGGGCACAAAGTTAGACCCATACTAATAAGTTAATTGTGCACATATCGCCTGTGCACTTACACTACTGTTGGGGAAAATGGGGGAACATCGCTCATTTTTTAATGGGGCTGATGGTGGCGTGACACATCCGCGTTTGTGCTTTTAAGGCTTCTCTTAATTGCGAGTTTTAAAACTTGTTCGCCCTTTGCTTCGGATGAAAACAGATTCGAAATCTGACCCAGCGCATCTTTTGTTTTCTAAGACCACTTCATTCCCCATTGTTGTTTAAAACTCAATTAATGTGTGATAATGCCTTCACTCACTTTTGTATAATTACTTGTGAACTAAATATCGACTCTGTCTCACGAGGAAGGATTAATTTATGTTATCATTTATTCATTTATATATTTATTTGTTTATTTATTATATTGGCGCTTTTTTTTCTTCAAAAGACGAAGTAATGAACCAAATGTACTTAATTTTATCGGGGATTATTCTGCTTGGTTTCTTGTGGCAACACTTATATACCTAACAAATTATGAATGATCTTTACAACTTACTCATTAAGAATCACTGCATCAGCTGTTGATAATGCGAACATTTTGAGAAACAATTCTCTTTAAAGGAATGTGGCTTTAAAGAAAGAAATTAAAAAGCATTTCAATCCGAGAAATGTTTCCGCTTGAAACGTTACTCAGATTGTGTATTCCGAAGTATTCTTCTATGACCACTCCACATTTTTGACGATTTCTCAAAAACGAAATGTTCACAATTTAGTTGTACTGTATATACATTTATCTCTATTTATGTAGGAATGAAACCATCAAACGGTGCTTAACACCAAACTGTTGTACTTTGCCTTTCATTTCGTTAATTTTCATGTTTTAACTCATTACGAATACACTGTTTACTATTCGTTTTAATGTAAAGACATAAAATGGATGGTTTTTGAACGGTGTCATTAACAGTAGTAAGAGCGACAATTTAATGTTCGCATTACTTAAACATTACTTTAGTATATCGACAGTCATGGTGGACGCCTTTAAATATTTGCTGCTTGAAATTATGCAGTTTTTTGAGAAAGTAGAGAGTTAGTTTTGATCTCATGAGCTCAAATCCATTTGTTTATATCCAGTGAAAATATCCAAGGGAAGTTCTCACTTGTTTCATCCTACTGGTTCATTTCACAAATTTAAACTTCACTTAGAGAGGTTGAATTGAGTTAGTATTCTGACAAATTGAAGAAGAGTTAAAATATAAACTGGTATGGACGCTTGGGCCTAAATTTTCACAGATTTGTGATATATTGTACAATGGGTCTCGTAAAAGTGTTTATACACTGGTCTCTAACACTTCAGCCTTGCTACCATGGGCACCGCTAGACTGACTAACGACGAGGCATTGGGGGGGGGGTGACGCTTTGAGATTGTACACCACTAGGAACGGGATGCTGGCACTGTACAATGTTGGCCGCGTGGTTTAATTAAGTATAGTACACATCTCTTTAATGTAACTCATCTCTGCCCACGCTAAACATCCATTTATATTTATTACTTGTGGTGTTTGCTTTGACTCTGAACGAAATTATGCATTATTTTGTGCATGAGTTCTCCCGGATGGTCCACAAAGGATGAAGTTTTAGTTTGAATGCGATGCATTCAACTGATTGAGTATTAATGAACTAATTTCAGCAGTCGAGCCTTTTCTGGGCTATGTGTGGATTAGGGAAAATGAGTTTACATGCTGGGAAATGTGCACGGTCTTTCGCTATTTTGTCCTGACTCACACAATGGAATAAGCCCAATTTTTAAAAGGTTCGTTATGCCGTGTATAAGGCTGATCACACACAACATGAACACTGTCTGCGCCTCATTGCCAGTTCTATCAATCCCGTATAATACATTTTAAAGGAGAGCATTTTTGGTATGTCTGCTTTGTATCTTTTTTCCCCTTTTTCCCCTTCTTTTTTTTAAACCTCAGTCTCTATAGCTTTACAAGAGGTCAACAGTAGACCTACTAACCAATTATCGAATTGAAATTTAAATCTGAGTTTCGTTACGAATAAAAGACATTCGTGGAAATCTGACTCGTTGTCGGTGTAATTGAAGAAAGGCCTTTTTTAGTTATTTCGGAAAGACGTTCCAACAAATTTGTCCTTTACTATATTATATGCCTCCTCGATTCTTCATCGTAGTCTTCAAGATGTCATTGTGTTACCATATATTATCTACGGGCTGCAAGCTGCAATCTATTGTGTCGATCTATAGGAGTTTTGTCTCCTGGTTGAAGTGTGTCACCCCTTCTCAATTTTCCAGTTTGATTTACTGTGTGTAAGTTGGGTATTCATGACCACCACGTACGGTGGAACCGTCTCCCCGTAGCACATAATACATCTTCATTTATTATAGTCTTTCGATTCCTTCTTCAGAATCTCATCACAAGTATCTTCTCATTATGGCTTAAGTCTCGTAAATATGCGCTCCATTTTCGCTTATCACCGCGAGAACTCCCCTCCGTGATCTCACTCAGAGTCTTTTCCCCGGAAGAAAGTGAACGAATTCGAATAAGAGGGCGAGGGAAGACAATCCAAGAGAGTCATTGGGTCTTGGGAATGAACAGCCGAGTCAAGGAGGAAATTGCAACTCGTGTTCTTACAAAATCAATCGGACATTCCAGTCGAGGAGAGCGTGTCATTGGCGTATCATGATGGATGGACCAAAAACGTGATTATAACCCAAAAGATTATCACAGCTCCTCCGTTTTCTGCATGATTTATACACATTTCTATTACTGCAAGAGTTGGAGATATCATCACATGAGTGTGCGATGCCTCGCTGAAAAACACTGAGGCGGATTCTGAATTGTAATGAAGGTCGTTAATGAAAGCTTTCATTCTGGTTTTCCCACGCAGTGATTTATTTGTTAATTTCACTGCTCGTTGGAGTTAAGGTCTTTTTAATTTGTTGGCGTGTGAATGGGGACATTACTTTGACGTCACTCGCTGGCAGCGGGTAAAAGTTTAATAAAGCAATGTGTTGAGCTACCAATATAATGTCGAAAATAGACCTACAAACTGGTCGTTCGGTTATAAATGTAATTGTTATGGATGATATTTGTAAATGAGGATTTACATTGGACGGTGTCGTTTCTGGTGCAGTATTTCGTGCTCGACCTCATTTTCACGTAGTCTATTTTGTCCATCTTGAATAAACTTCTTCTTTTTTCTTTCTTTTTTTGACCGGTTCAACAAGACGGGTGATTACAAAGTTTCTGCTAGTTTTACGGATGTTTCCAATATTACTCTAAAATAAAGATGTTAACTATTCGTATAAAAGTTGCAGTGGATTCTTTTATCAGCACCTTACAATACCATAACAATTGAGATGAACATGAAGCAAGTGGTTACACGAATACGTTATACATATCATGCAAAGAGTAAAGTTTTTCGCCCATGACAACTAGCAAAACATAAGATTGAAACGTCGTCGAGTTATGACAATGTCATTTGTTTCTAAATCTGCAAACCACTCAACAAGTGATATTTCTATGGTAATAACGCAAACCTAACTAAGTTATCTGAACTGCTAAAATTTTTGAGGAATAAGAAAAACAATTAGCTTTGAATTTGCGATTCAAAATGTTTATGTTTTTGGGGGGTAATTTCCCCTATTTCTTGTCACTCCAGTGACCGAATGAGCTAAAATTTTCACAGGTTTGTTATTTCGGGTCTATGATGGGTAATATGGCTTGTGTGTACTGCTATTTTGATGATTACCAACGGTGTCCTGGTGTTTTAACGGTTGTTTTACTAAAAATTGTAGACAGTTTATTGGCCAACCTTTATTTTTGTTTTAACGAGCCACTGTCAAAATTGAGCACCAACTACTTCTGTCCTTCCATACTCTGGTCACGGTGCTTTTAAAGTTGGTTATAAAATGGTTGAAATGGGATCGGTCGGTTTCAATGTTTGCGTACCAGTCACACAGCTACAAGTCATTGTATATACATAAGCAACATAGCTATACAGAGGAAATGTCAACACCGTATAAGATTATATCTCTAGCGAATATTTCTTTAATAAGTTTGCTATTAATTAGTGTTATCAAACACCTTTGGGGATTTCATAACACCACCCATTCCACATGCCAAACACATTGTGTTATTCATAACTCGACATCCATATACCCCAACTATGGATAGTTTTCACCTAAACGGTGTGTGTGACCGGCGCAAGGACTAGCGCAGTTATCACGTCCTCGGTCAGTGACCTCAAAAAGGTGCGCACTCTCAAGCCTTCTAAATGATACCTCTGCATGTTAAACTTATATATAAATGCAAATCAAAAGCTAATAGGAACAAGCTAAACTGTAAGGATTTTTGAATCAACTGTACTTTAGGTAGTTGCTCTCTTCTACATGATTGTGATACTACCCGATCTGTTCAACTGTCCTCAATTTACTTAGCAAATCGCAAGAGAGGGTGTTGAGTTGAACGACAATTAAATTACACCTTAAGAAATTCCAAAACGTCCGTACGATGATCCGAATAATTACAATACAGAATTCATAATTGAGCAGCTTCTGAGAAAAACAGGGGTTTATGGCGGGAAACTAAGCAAACACAAGTAATTTACTGAGTAAATAGTATTGTTAAAAAAGCAACTGTAATGAAGTAGAAAAAAAAAAAAAAAAACATAAACGGAGTTTAG
>CM021539.1:3098099-3112058 GCA_010994315.2 Pisaster ochraceus | reverse complement strand
AAAAAAAAAATAATAATAATAATAAAATAAAATAAATAAATAAATACATAAAGAAAGAAAGGAAGAAAGAAAGAAAGAAAGAAAGAAAGAAAGAAATAAAATACAAATAAATAAATAAAATAATGGTGCACATGGTAGGTTTGCTATAAACCACCCCTCGATCAAAATGGTGTACCCCGCCCTAAGGAATTATGCAAAAAAAACAACCTCTAAAAACCAAAACATCACTCAATGCAAACGTTGGCATTTCAACATATCATTGTGATTCCATTCTGAGGCAAGCCGTGTTTACCCCCTGGTCTTTATACCATTGTACCCCTCGAGGGTGTAAAGGTGTCGCAGGTGTGTGCATTCTCCTGGCTACTGCTAGCGCATGATTTGTATTCTATCTGTTGAATAGGGAAAACAGTTCTCCTTTCTTTGAAGAAGATTGGGATGATTTGGTGATATCGTCGTGCGTATTGTGATATATCAGTAACTGAATTGAGCGTCCCCCATAAACCCTTGCGGTATACTATTCCACTTAACTTATACATTTGCAGTTCACCCTCTCAACTGTAACAAGACTTGTTGTGTAGTTTCGCCAATCCCTCAAACAGCGTCTGTAAAACATTCAGAGCGTGTCCATGCACCACGGGTGAAATCTCAGAAACGAGATTACCAAACAAATATGTACATTTAAACACAGATAAATAAATATATTGGGGTGGGAAAATGAACGTTTTGCAAATTTGTGGCTGGCGCTTACGGAAGGTCGTGGGAAGACATAAATCTGCCGTGCGATTTTTTTTTTGCAGTTGAAACACTACAAGAGCAGCAATTATAATCTGCGTCACTTCGTAAGACAAGTTGCAAAGTGGATATATTTTCTTTCGTTGTCGTTGTTTTTTGCGTGGTCGTATGAGTTTGACGACATTCCGTGGGACATGTAACCATGTAGGGTAAGAACCATTTGATTAAAGACTTCAGACAGCAAAAGTATCAGATCACACCGACTTATCAAGAAACTCTGACTTGGACAGGAAGTAAAACGAAAATAATACATCAATTTGTGTAAAATACTAAAATGACAAACGTTTGCTTAAACCACTGGAAAGGATGTAAACAGCCGACTAATGAAAAGGTGTGCTATCTTTATAAGACGTGATTGTTGATCAATGCTACACTCTTAAAACACCGGGTCAGAATTGACCCGAATTGCAGGTAAACGTTTGCCTGACCCATGTCAGGGTCAGGCTGACCCTGAGACTGGTCAACGATTTGATTTTGAAAAAGATTCTGACTCAGTTTGACCCATTCGTTGGGCATGTTGACACGTATTCCGGGTCACCATGACAAAACATAGATCAGAATTGTACGAATAAAACTGCTGTGTACTAGGGTGATTTTGGATTGTGTTTTGGGGTGTGTTATTATTAAAAAAATTTAAGAGTTGTGTTTCTTTTTCTGAACCAGCCTGCAAAGGAAAACATAAATAAATAAATACAATAACAACACGTTCGGTGTAACAGGCCAATATTGATTAGGACTGTCTGAACTGTCAGAAGGGGACCTAATTGTGTGACCGGTACTGTACCACTACTGAATGAGTGGCTGTGTACTTCTAGTAGGGCGTAATGTTTATGCATGTCGGGTCCTTAACATTGGGGCAATATCATGGGGCAGACCCTCTGGATAGACATGGGGGGGGGGGGGGTGTTTGTGCATGATTACATTGCCTGGTAAAACATGCTAGTTTACAGGCATCAAGCGATTGGGAAAGTACGGAAAAGAAATTTCCAAGAAACTTGACCAGTGACTCAGACCACGTGATTGTTGAATGACATAATTAAGTCGCCCTTGTCTTCTACATATATGAGTAATTCATTATAACTGGGGCAAAAACATGGAATGCAGATTGCCTGTCACATTAGCCACATGAGTGGATTGCCTACTTGGAATTGGTTTTTGTTCAACACATGAAGGGCCCTTGACCTCTTTATAACGCACAATCTAGATACACCCCCCCCCCACCTTATTAACACGGCCCATTCCCTTTCCCTGACGGGCACACATTATGATAATAACCCCCAAACTCAAACTCAGCACCGTGACGTCACGCAAACATCCCTATAAAATCGTCGGGGGAGCGCTGGTCTGACGGACACGTGGATAACAAGCGAACATTAGCAAGCGGCTCTATCTGAAATTTGGCGGCAGTTGGCAAGTGTTGCTACGACTTCTGCAAAGGTTTTTATTCTGAACGGTGAAAGTTTTTTACAAGTAAAAGGTAAGATGTTGCTGTTAAAGTTTACATTAATGATGGTTTAGTTTCCATGAGTTTGGCGATATAAAAATCAGTTTGCGTACTTCTTTGTAAGACGGAACTTTGGGGTTACAAAATTTAAGATGAATGTTGCACGCTTTGATGAGTTTCAATTGTTTTAGTCAGTGTGTCTGTAGATTTTCCTCAAGAACTTACATCACCTAATTTTAAGATCTCTGTTTATTATTCGCAATCAACAATTCGTTGCGAACACGTCTATGTTTGTTTTGGGCGCGTGTTTGTGGGAAAAAAAAACTGACCCGTAGTGTAATGATTATTTGTAAACAAAACAACAAAAAATGAAGAAAAATCGTAGTCCTTCCTCTTCAAATTATGAAGAAATTCCAATAGAGGCTGGATGTTTGCTGAGTTCATGTGTTTCACTGTAGCTCATTGGGTATGTTTATTGTTGTATCTATTATTTATCTAGATTCCGTATGCCAGTTGATAGAGTCGTTTAATTCTGTTTTATATGCTAACCATAAGCAAACAATCAGAAAGCTAAAAAGGGATTTTATTGTCAAACTATATTCACGATTTATACATTTGCAATCAGGCAATTGTCAGCTGTCAAACAGTTAGTCTTATCCATCAAGTTTGAACTTTCTAGTGTAAAATCGCCAGTGTGAACAATATAAAGAACATTTTTTCTTGTTATGTCTTTAATTACAGGTGCCTTCTAGTTAAAGAACAACTGACCCCTTCGTGGAAAGGTAAGACACTCGTCTAATATTTAAGAAGCTTAATCTGGATTTTGTTTTCTAACCAATGTAGACTAGTGTCTGTGGCGGCGATCAATTGTATTGATTGTTCGTCTACCTGGATCTCCCGCCTCCTTACGAGTTAGTAACACAAAAGTACAATGTATTGACTGGGGATGTGCGAGTGTGACACCCTTTCTATGTTTCTCCTCGTCGCAGTCGGTGCTTTGAGTCTCATTCTGTAATAATGTGACGCAGTAACTTAAAAAAGTTGGGCTAGTGCACTATTCCCATGATATGGCCATCTTTCGGCTCGGCTTTGAATAAATACGGAGAAATCTGGAACAAGGAAAACGATACTAGCCGAAATATTTTACTTCACGTATTTGAGACGAAGTACATGGTTGGTAGTCGTTGGATAAATTTACGATTTTCAAACTGAGGGCTCACTGCCTACAAAGCTTATACCATAGTAGGCCTACCAATCGTCAAGAGAAATAATCCCATCTGGAACACTATGTCAAACTTGAGAAAATGACATTCGCAGACCTCCTAAACCACGAATTCTTATTTTAATCACGCCAATCAAAATAACCAACGGTTGTGATTGTGAACGAGCAAAAATCATTGCAATAACCTAAACCCTTTTTTTCTTGTGAAATCTATGAAATACACTTTCAGCGAAGAAACAAACTGCTAAATTTCCTTTTAACATCATTTTTTTTTTCAAACCGTTTTTGCAAAGTTCCTTTTAAGCTCGCCTCGTAAATATAACTGGCTACCTGCATTCAAAGAGCTTTCGCAGAGGCCGTCTTCTGTCCACCACAAAAAAACTTAATGATTTAAATTGCCTGCCTGAGCACTTCTCATCCTCAAATTATGTTAAATTAGAACATCATTTATAACGATTTAACGAGCAGAAAACAAAGGGGAAAGACCTGTCATTCATTACACTTAGTCAGTATTTCATGAAGGTGCGAATCCCCCATTAACCTGGATCAAACTGTCAGTGAGTATACTTTGAATATACGAGCACGGGCTCATGAACAGGGATCGCAGGTTCAAATCCAGTTTTAGTCAATATTGTTAGAGTTTGTTTAACTCATATTCTGAATTTATTACATGTTATAGCTCTACAGAGATGTATCGAGCACTGTGAATTGTGATAGAAGACGATTTCATTGGATATACATATTTGTATGTGTATTTCAATTAATATCTTATTACGATAATGATTAAAATGTAGGGACTTCAAATACTGTGGATTCCTTGTTTTAAAGTCCTCGGTTTGAATGCGTAGACATGTTCACACACACACTTGAGAGCACACATCCCGTTCTGTCCCCGCTCTCCATAAGGTACCGAAAATGAGCACATTTTAGTGAAGTTTGCAATTGAAGTATTTACACAGAAACGACGTTTTCAAAAATTTAGTTTTACCCTTTTGCAAAATACAACATATTCGACATGTAAAAAATCGAATCGAAATTGAATGAACGACCGCAAAAAAAAAAACATGCAAGGCAGCAGAACTTTCGAGGTCGTTTGGTACGATACCAAAACTCTCTCAAAAACTAATAAGACGAAAACAGTACGAAATTTTGATCGATAGTACCTGGCAGTGTATAGAAAGTTCCCAATAGACGCCATGTTTACGGGCAAATTGCATTTTGGCTTGCAGTCGCAGCTGCGTTGTTCACTAACCAGTCGTGCAGTTTGTTTTGTGAAAATAATGTGCGCGCGATGAGTTTCAAATTGCCGGTAAAGATGGGCGATTTACGTCATATTGCAACCTAACTTTATTAATCATAAAAGAACTTGGAACATACGCGCAAAATTGTTTGAAAAACAGAGACATTCATGAACTCTGTCATTTTCATTAGAAAGTGTTATGATAGTTTGCAATCCCTTTGAAATCAAATTTAAAGGTATTATACAGGATTGGTAGAGCTGTAAAAATGTTCGCAGACAGCCATCATATTTTTGTTTGACCAACCAAACAAGCAAACATTTTATATTGTGGCTTAACCCGTTGTGTGAGTCAGGAGAAAATACTCAACAGACAACAGTCAGCATATAAACACGATGTTCTTAATTCGGGTTGTAACAACATAGCTAATGCGGTTGTTTCGGTTTTCTGATGGAGTTTTCTTAAATATGACTTCATTTTAGAGGGAACTGTTTCCATAGAGAGAATGGTACTAGTATGATCTTTAAAATTAGTAAGCTTTTAGATTAAAATTAAACAACAATGTTTTTGTTTCCTAACCAATCATGTATAACAGCTTTATTGTTTGTAGCAAGCAATAAACCACAAGGGAAACTGACTAAGTACATTTTAAATAATCTGGATTTCAACAAAGCCAAATTGACTGGAGTGGGACTTGAATCAACGACCTCCGGGTTATAACGTACCGGCGCTCCACGAACTGCGCTATCCAGCCCTATGCTGGCGGTTTCCCTATGAGTCAATTATCTTTGTTCGGGGCTGCCTGTCAGAAGCCGTATAACATTGAGCTGTCGTGTCGCCAGGGATCACACCCAAGTCTACGATGCAACCTGGGAAGCGACAACCAGAGGATCACCTAAATGAGATGCGACTTGTTAATATTAAATATAAATTACCGGTAACTGAAGCTTTATACTTTGAAACATCAGTCACATAATCAGAATATGTTTCCTGACGATGACTAGAGCAGGGTAGTCGAAACGTTGAGACAAATTAAGAACTCACTCCGTGACAGTGAAGCTTATAACGAGAAGTCCCCTCGATCCACTAAGCAAAAGTAGTAGTCCCGGCCGATTTAGTACCTTCTGCCCAGGTAGTAGTTAATAAGCAGGACAGTTCTTTTCAGGACTTAAGTAGTCTCCCGATTTTCCGAAATCTACTCCGCGGCAGTAAAATAAAGCAAGACCTAGTTCACAAAGAACAAATTTACACAACAAAGTAGATATAGACATGGTGTTATCGCAAACCGAATATACAATATGTTTTCTTTACGAGGAAAAAGAGAAAGAAACATCTCCAAGACATGTATAATGACACAATTCGGTGAATACTTAATATGCAGTGCTTGCTCGTCTGTAATCCACTCGCTAAAGTACCCAAATAAAGTCACTTTTAAGCGTGTTAAAACCCACGGTTCAATGCGTCAAACAGCTTTCAACTAAAACAGTGATCCAACATTGACAGATATTTATTCCCGACAATTTGTTAACAGTTCTGGGGAGCTTGGACGGTGTCAAACTTGAATTTCTGATGGCTTACAGTGATCAATTACCTTAAGAGATGAGTTGAAACTTAGAAAGGGAAAAAATGAATAAATTGCAGGAAGATTTGAAGAAACATAAAATAATTCATTGATGTAGTTCAACAACTGTACAAAGGTGTGTATCGTGTACAGTATTTCAATTATTTCATGTGATTAATATTGCTTAATAGTTATTTAATGCTATTTAGTTGAATAAGATCGGTACCTGTATAAGCTTAATATATGTATTGTTTTATTCAATGACATAGATAAATAATTGCCATTGAAACGCTAGTCAAGCCTTGATGATGTTAACTCAGGCTGAATATTAAAACAATTAAGGAATTGTCCTTCAAAACCTATACAAATTTAATTTAAGAAAATAAATAATTTTGCTTTTACCAATGGAGGGCTGGATCGGGTATAAACGTGTGATGCAATCATTAATTAAACGAACTCAGCGAATAATTTATGAATACTCATGTGTGACAATCGCGAAAAACCTTCAGAAGAATTTCGGAAAGTGGGTAATACAGATGTTCAAGAGAGGAATAGTGTATAATAACCTGGATGAAACCTTTCGATGATTTTCCCTTCGTAAAGTTTAGATCCAGAGATACACATGTATTTTTATAATTCCATGAAAAACAACAACATTTACATGCATTTATAGAGTAGAGCAAAAACAACTATAAAAAACAGGATAAATAAAAATATTGGTCTGTTTTATTAAGCAGAAATTGTAGAAAACAGCTTATCAAACAAAACAACAAATAGACGAACACGCAAACAACAGGGCAGATAAACATAGGACTCAAAAATAGCTACACTGACACAAAACACAACAAATACAAACAGTTAGTAATTGATAACAACCATGCCCTCTATGTGGCCACAAAGGTCATAGTTAATATTACTTTACTAAAAAAAGGGTCTTCAAAAGTGACAATTGTTGGTGGTCTCGGCCCCCTTTTTGTTGTTAATCGCCAAGCTTTACTTAATCCTTGCATCCTTCCTTGAGAAGCATGTGGCAAATGCCTTACACCAAAAACATGGAAATCTGAATCATGAAAGTCTAATTAACCTAGGATTGTTCGTATTTATGTATTTATTCATTACCTTTTGAAATCAACACTCTCTTTGTCAGTGACGAAGAATAACTGGATCAGCTGAGGGATTTGGAGGGGGAACTTAAACAAAATGTAGACAAATTAAAAAGGTTATCTATAACCAGGTATTGCAATCAAAACAATCTGTTAAGAAAGCGTAAACATTACGTTTGCTGATACGAAAACGTAGTATGAAATTTAGACATAATGGCAGCATGACGCACTCAGTAATCTTGCTTTTGCTACTTTGCTTTGACGTTTTAATTATCTATGTTGTGTAAGTCCAGGCTGATTAGGTATTATTTGTGTTGACTGCTGGTATTAGAGAGACATTCAACTCATGGTTGATTATTTTAAAGAACAATTTGAACGAAAACGGCAACTCCTCCTATAAATTGTTTTAAATCAAAAATGAAATTGAGTTCACATGAGAGTAAACAGGTTTTATTTGTAAAAAAAAAAAACCCAAACAACAATCATTTTGAATGCCCTTCTCCGGTGCTTTCCGGAAACATTTGCGAAAAGCCCCGTGACGTCATCACTCGAGTTACATCATTTGTATAGCCACCTTGTTGCAATAAAACAAAAAAATATCCGACAGATGACGTTTGTGAGTTCTGTATTTGTAACGTACGCCGTCATCGGCAGAAGTTAAGCTAATTTTTCAAAACCTTGAGGTTGGGGCCTAATGTTTTGATCGATAATTAGGAAAAAAGTCAGAAATGTAAAAAATATTAAATTACATTTACATAATAAACAAACACATCATAAAACCAGTTTAAATAACATTCCCTTTAACAATGTTTTCGCTCAAGTAGCTGTTTAACTACTTGAAGGCCCCTTTCCATATTTATTTAAACCCATCTTTACGACCAATGATATAATATATATAGTATATATATACTAATTTATAAATATACAATATAATTTGAAATATTCAATAAATAAATAAATAAAGATATCATTTGATTTTTTGATAATCCGAAAAAGCAGTCATCATGTCAAATGGAATGAATTATGTTAGGTCGATAGTTATTGTGTTGGCAGTGTAACACTCTCCGGAGAACTGGATCAAAAATGTCTTTGACCCGGTTTAAGAATGTGATTTTAAACACTCATTAACTAACATTAACTTAACCAAGCTATGACACAGATCGGATTCAGAAATGAGCCATAATAGATATATGGTGGTAAGATCAGACCCAGGGTCAGCATACATGTTACGATCGTTGTGTGTCTGAACACGTTCAAACAAGGGACGAGATTGACCCCGAGTTTGGTGTCAGAATCGACCATGGGCTCGTGATCAGAGTTGACCCTTGGTTCGGCTTTCGATAAGATGTGACCTTTTGGGTTCCAGAAGTGTGAACATGGGGATACGACTGTACTTCGGTGTGTGTTTGGTGTGGATTTGCAAGATTGTTCTATAATTCAACAACACCCTGACTCAGAGCAATCCAATTCTGAGGTTTGCTGAAAACAGTTGAAAAATATTGTTCCGAAAATTGTCTTACAAACCTTTGGAGGTAACGACAAAAATTACCTGATTCAGTATGGTAAACAATATTGCTACACTTATACCGGAAAGATGTTTATTTATTATTTGTTTGCATACAAGTTCCTGTAAGTTAACGAGTATTTCATTAACAATTACATTATCTTTTACTTTGACCCCCCGCAGATATACTCAACAAAATGGCAACAACAGGTGTAACCAAAATGGCGGCCGTCATTTTTGCCATCATGTGTCTAATTCACTGCGCATGCTCACTTCCAGCTCAAAGCTTACGGGAGAGAAGAGAAGCAATCGAGAGAGATTCAAGTAAGAAGATCATTAATAATAACTTAAACTAGTTATGTGTTTTATGGTTAGTCTCGGCTGACAAGTTTCTCTCGGGGTGAACTCTTGAAAACAAAGAATAATTGGTAAATAGGGGAGACAAGATTGAATCTAAGAGACTCTTTACCGTCCTTCCCAAAACGAAAATAAAAGTGATGCTAGAAACTTACTGTTGTGTGGATAATAGGAAGTACCGGTAATTAATATTACTAGTAAGTTTGTGGCTAGGCCATGTGTACATCTCTTTTTTGAGGTGTGCTGGTTCTGAAAACAGCTGTTATGGTCTCGATGATTCGTAAAGTATACTCTGCTCGTCTTCAAAGCCAACACTCCTCCCACATGAGATCTACAAATGCTGTACCCGACAGTTTACTAGTGAAAGTATTTTGTATAGATCAATTTACTTGATTATGAATAAAAAACGATGATTTTAAATTAGGGGTAGGTTTACAAGTGGGCTGGGTGTGACAATGAACAAAGTGGATATGATTATATTACCACATAAAACGACGGAAGACCTTTGCTTAAGTTGTAAGCCATGATTTGATTACACAAGGCGTAGAGATTGATCTTAACTGATCTTAAATCTTAACTGCTAAACAAAGTGAAATGTAACAGTACGAATCACAATGGCAACTTCTTCTTTTTTACAATTAATCTTCAAATGAATGTTAGTGCTTTTGAAATCTAGGCCGGTTCCATTGGATTGGATCCAAGAGAAACTAATGTTATACAGAAGCAAACATTATTAGCAATCTGAACGGTGTCTCGAAACACCTTCCACAATACATGGCATATCAAGTTGCGTTTAATGGAGACGGGGGTGTTTCGACCAAATTCATAAATTCAGTTTGACGTCAGTGCATATCAAATGTGTTTTGCTGGATGTATTCAGGCATTTTGGAAAGTTTGTTTCCGTACTTTTCAACACTTCTCCGTAGAAATGTTCGAAAACAGATTTGAGTTATTTTAATTCTTCTCCCCCCCCCCCTCTTCTTCTTTTTATTCTCCTTTTCCTATTTTTAAGTCCTTAATAGGGTAGAGGAAATTTCTGTTTTTGAGTGCCAATGCTTAAAACGTTAAGGGGCAATCGGTGCAATTTTTTATTATTTTTTTTCCTCTATTCAAAATGACATACTTGAAGGGTTTATTTCCCACGGGCTTAAACAAAGTCACAAGTTGTTTTTTTGTTTTTTTTCGTGTGAACGGATGAGCCGGTAGCGGGATACCTGTCAATGGGATGTAATGGACTTCACGAAGTTTGATATTACCCCGTGTCCAACGAAAGATTCATTGATCAGAGAGCGTAAGGCGTTGATTTCCATGAGGGGTACCCTCTTATTGTCGACAAGAATTCTGCTGGAATTAAGGATTTTCCTGAAGAGAGTAATGTAAAGAGCCGAACAAATTTTTCCTGAGGAGTGACGAGCCTCGAAGTGTCATTCTGGCTCAAGGGAGCATGTGAGATCCGAACCCGAGACACAAGCGCCGACAGAAAGTGAACGTGGGTTCACCAACCCGAGTCCTGTTTGGGCTGATGTGGGAAACCACATTCAATTCAGTAGCATAACTCGCCTCGGCGGCTTAGTGTTGTCTTGTCAGCTCAGCAACACGCCTCCTTGCTGTTGCGGTTCCTTTCTCGTCCAAGACTCACTTAAAATAATCTCTTTGAGGGATAGTGAACTATGCCCTCTGTTTGATAAGTGGGAACAGACTCTAAATTGACAGAGACTGCTCTTGTTTATCGGGATTTCAATCCGGAACTGGCTCCATGCGTTGCACTGTCGCTTCCTCGTGGCCTTTCAGTAATGCCTCCATGTCGGAGATATCATAATTGCCGGCGGGTCCATGCTTTCCCCACGGTAGAAGAACACGGCTCATGTACCTCTGAGCCCTGAGAAAGTAACATAATTATGCGGTCATCGCTTTCATCACGAATCGAATGTGTAACTTGGAAGGATACTGTATCCTCTGCAAATGTCTGGATAGATGCGGAGGAAGATGTATTTACAAGTGTCCCATGCATTTAAAAAAAAGGGGTGTTGTCAAATTAAACTCTTCTGAAATGTGTGGTGCTGCAGTCTAAAAACTCCTGGGGCAGAATTTAGCCATAAATTCGGGCCCAAGGAGGTCTGACCTAATCCGATAAAACAAGAGGTTAAATATGGATTTTTAATTCAGATTCTACGTCATTTTGACCCGGAAGTTTCTAGAGTGAAGTGGTGTCTTGAAAGTACTTAGTGTTTCAGATACAGTAATACCTCTTCCTCTTCTTCTTCTTCTTTTTCTGTTGGTTCCTTCTTCTTTCTGGTTTTTTTTTTTCTGTTAAAGATGATTATGTTGTGTTGACTTCATGAGAAAATTCAAATGTTAACGAAGCAAGAGATCTGAAAACCTGCGGGTTAGATTGACGCTGATTTCGGGTTCCGTCGGGCCTGACCAATTTCTGAGTGAGTGTGACCCATTATTGTGTCAGAAGAATCAGAAACTGATCAAAATAAAGAAGAATCCGGGTTAGAATCCATTCTTTACACTGCTGTGTCAATTCTAACATGGACGTTTTTAGATTGACTCTGAACAGCCATTATAAACCAGATAAACTGCAATTTCAAACAGAAAACGAAAACACGGTCAAAGTAATCAATCTTCTTCAATAACAAGTTCCACATACTGATCTCTGAGATTCATGTACCGAGTCAAACTAGATGTATTTTTTCCCCCGATAAGGTAAACTCAATTCCAAGGGAAAATGGCAGATTAATTTGACAACATGTTGTTTCAGCTTGGTTGAATCGGCGATTTGGAGAGATGGATCTTCCCTGTGTGTTTGAGGGAAGAAAAAGGTCAATTTCGCGACTGTTTCCCTATCAGAGTAAGATCATTGGCGATATGTTTCATCTAAGTGTAATGCAATGATCGCAAATAAGCCCATACCGCACATGATATTCCCACACAGCGTTTTCCAGCATGTTTCTGGTTAATTTTCAGTTTCTCTGACAATTTCTTGCAATTCTTGTTATATTTCTGAACCCAAGGGTTTCCCCACACGTTACTAGCTGAATACGGACCGTAAAGCCTGACATGACATGGGGAAATGCCGAGTACGCCGTTTTAGATACAAAGTCCCTTTTTTCGAGGCATGTTCAAAACGGTCTTCCAAGTTACCTATCAAAAGTTCACCGCGACTTTAAACACTTCTAACCCTTCTTCAAGGCTCGTCATTTCAATAAATTTCAGACTGGAGAGAGATTCAAGTCCATCTTCTAGGGGCCCGGTGCCATTTCCATTAATTTCCAAGCCTTTTCAACGAAATCCCTAGCGGATAATGATTTCCTCTCCGTCGCTCGTGAAAACTGAATATTTCACTTAAAATCTCAAAATGCTGCAGAAGGAAGAGCTTTATTCCCCACCTCTTGCTCCCAAAGGATAAAGAAAAAAATCGGGCATTGAAAGGATTAAAATCTCCTTTGACTATGTTTTATCAAGATCGACGGTAAAAGTTGTCAATTTATTGCCTTTTTTTTTTTTTTTTTTTTTTTTTTTTTTTTGAATTGTTCGATCGACCAGTAATTTACAATTACACTCGGCCATATCAATTACACTGCTGATTGAGTTTAATTAAAGTTAGACATCGGTGGGTCTGGTAGGAAGTACAGTTTGATAAATTGGACCACTTACCAAATGACTGATGGCAGATTTTACAACTTCCAGTGGATGGGTATATGCGTGACAATTGGAAAGGATCGCACAGCAATGGTTTGAAGAATTTATTTTCTATTTGTATGTGGGTTTTTTTTTAATTTATTTATAGTTAGAAAAGTCTTTCTCAGAGGTTTAACGGCAACATTCTTTGAGAAAGACTCGGATAGGTTTAAAACGTGATGTCAGTAGCTTTGTCTACTGTCCGCCCCCCCCCCCATCATTTTATACCATTTTGGTTGGTTAGTAGTTTCCGATAGGTGATCATATTATTTTTTATATAAAAACAACAACAAAATGCTTATATAAATATTACTAACAACCGTACAGAAACATAACCGAAATAACTAGTTTGAATATTCATGGTTTATTCATGTACTTCGTTTCAATCCTATCATAGTCATGATCGTTAACTTATTTATGATGAAAGTATTCTCGTCTGGATCTAAAATCTTTAAAACAAAAATGATTGGCATACCGGGTTTCCAAATGCCACACCTACACAATTTATTTAAAATGGCTGCTAACATTGGTTGTCTAATCATAGTCCGAACAGATGTCCACAAGACAGTAGACACGTCTACTTCAAATCAGGAGAATAATTTCAGCAGAAAAATCTCCCGGGGTGAACACCGTATGTTTTATACAAATGCTGCCCCATCCTTTAAACCTACCCCACTTTATTATTTGCGTGTACTAATCAGTTCATCTAATCGCCTGTGAGTGGTCGCCGGACGCTACAAAATGCAAAACTTATAATTATTGGGTGTGAGTGCATTAATCAGACACTTCGTGGAATTTTAAGTACGAAGTAATGAACACACGTTATCTTGATCTGTCTGACATTCGTTTCGAAATTTCCAGACATTACACTTCATCTTAAATTTGCAAATTAACTTCAATTCTGTTTTTTCTGATTCTTGTGACGTGTTCAACGTTTGTAATTCAACACAGTGGCCAAGTGGTTCAGAGTAATTAAAAGGGGGAACAAATGGAAGTCATAAGTTTTTTTTTTTTTTTTTTTTTTTTTTTTTTTTTTTTTTTTTTTTTTTTT
>CM021539.1:3075661-3091494 GCA_010994315.2 Pisaster ochraceus | reverse complement strand
TCATTATGGCTAAAACAAAATAAATGTTGTCTGAGCATTACCTCGACTATGACTTGTAATGTCAAATCCAAACTCCAGGTCAAATGTACGGTCAATGATAGTATGGCTAAAGTAAAATACATGTTATGGCTAATTAAATAAGAGAAATATATAACACAAAATGATGTCCGAGTGATACCTAAGAGAGACTTGGGATTGTTATTGGATCCTGAAGCCTATTGTTTTTTGGACCAGCTAGGTCAAATGTCAAGAAACGGCATGGCTTGCGGAGCATACGTATTTACCAAAAACACATTTTCTTGCTGTTTATATTGTTTGTTTATTCTTATTTATAACTATTAGTAGTAGTAGCAGCAGTAGTATAGTAATAGTACTAGTATCGTTAAAATGTTTGTTTATTTTTATTTATTTTTATTTATTATAGTTTATGTTATTTGATGTTATTTTATGTTGTGTTATTTTTATTTTATTATTATTATTACTATGTTTTATTATTTTTTAATTTTAGTTATTGTTTTTTATGCCTATTTTATTTCTTTCGGGGGGGGGGGGTACACTTTCCAAAAGTTGCACAAGTCAACTTCTTACCAGTTATACGTTAAAATAACCATGACACATTGATGTCTTATTATTATTATTTAGTTTTGGATGTCTTCAATTCTTATATATGTATACATATTTCTAATGAGAACATTTACATTATTGGAGTTGTCACCCACATCGATGTAGCTATTATTCGAATAGATTTGATTGCAATGGTTGAAATCGTGTCACTTATGTTGTCCGCCTTTCCTGCGTTGCTTCTCTCTCCCTTCGCTGATACTTCATTGTCTTATCTCTCCCATTGCCACTCCTGGTGATGAACCAGGAGCTAGTTTTTTCAGAATCACACCTAAGCAGCTCATAAGAGACGCAAACAAATGTTCTTCTTGTTTCTTGTTTTTATTTGGTTATTGTATTTTTTAGACATATATATGCTTGCTGATTCCTGTTCGAGTTGATGATGTCCTCTTACTTGGTGTCGGTTGTCCCCTACATCTAACCTTCTATAGTGTAGACTACACTCACACTACCTATACACCCTGTACATTCAAATTTATATTGCCATGAACAGGACAATTGTCGGTTTCATTTCCTGTCTTCAGCTCACATCGGTTAACACCGCGTCGCCAACATGAGGTATGCCTTCTTAATCAAAAGAGAAAGAGGTAAAATGCTGAGTCGTCATAAACGTTTATCCCTAGCGTGCACCCACCGGACACGTCTTGAATGTCCACACTGAAACTTGACTCTTCCACGGCAGTTCCCCTCCCACTTCAGACAAGACAGTGCTTGGAATTGTGAAGTCGAATTACGGGCCTTGTTTCCGCTCTTGACAATGCACGCCCAGGCTCCAAAGTGCCTCGTGGTTGAGCTCGCAGCAAGTAGATGAAAAAGAAATGTAGAAAAAAAAAAGAAGGGGAAAAAAACATGTTCGTGTGGTTTTGAGCACGGGACAATAAGCTTTCCTGGGAAATATTTGCAGGGACGCGTCAGGAATGATCATTATCGAGGAACTAAAACCCTGCCTAAAATGTTGTTTCTAGTTTATCGTCATCCACATCTTATGAGAGGGCAGCGAGCAATTTCAGGTCGGGACTTTCGTTGTGCAAAATGACCTTGTGGTAATTAAACCGCATCTTCGAAATAGTTCACTCTAGATAATCGTGCACACATGTCACACTTAGTACCCATTTCGCAAGGCACTAATTTGCATTTGTAGAAAAATATGAAGTTTGGCTGTCTGTAGTACAATACACCTTGGTTAGTATGAAGTTTAAACCGGCAGAATTTGTTGAGACAGGGAGGTTTGAGCCTTAGGCTAATTTGAAGTACATTCAACCAAGTGTTTGATTACAAGAGTTTGTAATATTGCTGCCTGGATAGCAGTCAGCATCATCTTAAGTAGGCTGGGTTCACCCAGTACAGACAGACCCGTTGTTTATGGCCCAATACTGAAATTGGGAAATCGAAATGGTTATGAGAATTCTTAAATGTTTATGCAACATTTTTGTTTGATGCCAAGAGGGACCTGCTTGGTCAAAGCGAAATACGAAACCGCGTTGCGTATTAGGAGACGGTTTTAAGCATTTTCAATAGATTAAAGGATGGGGTTATAAATTGGTAAATACTCAAATGAAAACAACTATATACAAACTAGCAATGGCCCTAACAACTTACTTGGTGAAAAGCACTGCAGCTGTTGATAGTATAAACTATTTTAAGAAGTATTGAAATATCATACTATAGATAATTGCTCACCCCAAAATATTTGATTTTGTGAAACGATTCATGCATGAGTCGTTTTTCTGATCTCTGAGGGTTGGTGTCTGTTCGCGAATGCTGCGGCTAGATATGCGTTAGGTACCCTCTGTCACCTCGCTAAACATTGATGGATTCGACGTTCTTGTGAAATGAATACCATGACTTGTTTTCTCTTTTTTTCTTCTTCTTTCTATTTTTTCAGCAAGTAGACACTGTATTCAGCTGATTTTTTTACAGGTCGCTTTTATTGCACATGTCTGTATAGTGCTGCCTATAAATCAACATTACGTTCACAATTGCAATATATGACCATTCATGTAGACTGGGTTCACGCAGTAACAGTCATTGGCTACGGTTTAATACAGAACTAGAGACATTGACATATTTTGGGAAATTGTGGGTGAAATTTTATTTAAATACGAGGGGCCCTCTGTGTTTCAACGAAAAAAAAAAACACGACAACGCGTTACGTGTCAGGAAACGTTTCTATGCATTGTCTAAGTTGAGAGGGTTTATTTTACATTTTCTCAAGTAATTGTTTATTTATTTATTCATTAATTCGTTGGTTGTTATATGTTTCAATTATTAGTAGTATGTGTGTTGCTTTTATCCGCGCGTGATGTTTACATGCCCAACTTATGCCTGACATAATTTAAGCCATACATGTTTGTTCCTTTGACATTTTGATGTAAAGATTTTACTCAAAACGCATGAAATGTGATCGGATTATCAATTATTTCAAACGTATCTGATATTTGGCTCAGCAAATTTGTAACGCCATCATGTTGGATTTTACCAATATGAAACGAAATGGTAGTATCAGACAGTCCTCTGGTGAGTATGTAACCAGTGACGTTTTTTTGGCGGCCCTAAGTTTCTGACATACTTTCCGAGAATTACACACAAAAACGGGTCTTTAACTTTAAAGAGTTCGTGACGCAGTTATATCTCTTGAAAATATTTATGTTCTCAAAATACATGTATGTGTGTACGCTTTTTAACTGGTCTATACAAGTTGTTTTTTTAGTTTTTTTTATCGACATATGAAGTTGACACGGTTTTACAAGGCTGTGAATGTGGTTTTCGGTTTATGGTAAAACCCTGTGTTTATTTGCCCCTTGAGAAGAACTAGTCTTCAGTTCTGAAATAAATTTACTCTGCTAAACATACACGCACAAAGATAATTAACTAATTTTATATTAAAACCAGATTTGTTCTGGAGTTCCCTGTTTGTGAAGAACCCCATTGACGTAGATCTTGGACCGGGCAGACCATAGTCTAGACTTCACTGGACAAAGTTATAATACACGAGATACGCCCATCCTCCTTTTTGGGGGACTCATATTAACTAGTGTGAATATAAAACAGACTCCGATAGTCATAGACCGTCGTACACAGTCGTTCATCTCATGTGTTCACTCATCGTTCAACCGGGTCACGTCATACGCATTCAACTGACATCATTGTACAAACCCTTGTAAGTGTCCCAAGGGTACCCTTCACGGCCAATGACCGGCAATGACTGACTGTTTTTCACGGCTTTTTAACATCTTCTCCTCAATTATGTGCCACCGTGGGATTTGGATCTCAATGAAATAGTCATTTACCGTTCTGAATTTTTTATTTTGTTGATAAGTTAAAAAGAGGAAGAAAAATGAAGACAACAAATACTTCAATCTGTTGCATAGCATGATTAAGCAATACTTTAAAGGCAGGGTGTACTTTTAATAATTACTCCACAGCTTAATGACCATAACAACTTACTTGATAAAGAAAACATTGTTAATAAGTTTTGAATAATGCAATTTTAGAGAAAGATGTAATTTTTACCCCAAATATTGAATCTGAGAAAGGCTTCATATTAGGTTCTCAGGTATTTGAAAGTATACGTTATACATAAATGGTGTTTCTTTGATGTTGTTGTTGTTGTTGTTGTTTTTGCTGTTGTTGTTTTCGTCGTCGTCGCCGTCGCCGTCGTCGTCGTCGTCGTCGTGGTCGTTGCCTTCGTCGTCGTCGTTGTTATTCTTTCTCTTTGTTTTCTTGGGGGTTCTTTTATACTTTCTTGTTTTAATTTTTCATTATTTATTGCACTTCGATGATCGATTGAGGTTTGATTTGTGATTGTATGCATAATGTTAGGATACACCAAGTGAGAATACTTTTCTTTGACATTTACCAAAAGTAACCCCCGCCTTTAAGAAAATGCCGAAAATAACGGTGTTTTGTGTTTTTTAATCAATGAATGGAATGACATTTTTGTTTTACAATATATGAGAACAGGGACTGCATTGCTGCACACCTTAACAGTGTGTGCTCTTTATAACGAGGGTTGCCTGAACCATCAAATATTTAACTTTCTGATAATGAGGGAGTTTTTTTGTCAGTAAACATTTATGTCACTATCATCTTCTTGTTTTATTCATTTCATTTCAAAGTAAAATGGAATACAATGGATTTAGATAGGGTTGGGAACGGAATTAATAATCCAGCTTTGATGCGTTGAAGAAAACATATCAGAATCCAGTATGTAGGCACACACGAGAACCCTACGAAAGCATGAGATCTGTCAACAGTTATTTGATTTCAAAGTTGTCACTTTATTTTAGATAACAGTTTGAAAAAATGTGATCAGTGTGGAGGGGGGGGTAATGTCAGATTATAAGAGAAACTAATTTTTGCGCAATGACAGAACGTTGTGTTATTGAAAAACATTACATCATCAAAAAAATGTAAATATAAACATGTTTGGTTTTTATTGAGGTAAACAATGATTAAGGCCTAACCATGGTCAGGCTGTATTTACTTGTATTGCGTAATGCACATAAAACAACCCAGCTACTCGCTAAGGAGGTTTACCACGGTACTCCAAACAGTGGCTGCCGAGTGAACCGCGCAGCATCTTGTAGACACTCATGAGTTATTAATGGTCGCCATAATTCACTGGAGGAAGGAAGTTTGTAAAAGTGTGTATCTCTGTTCAAGCGCCTTGAACAACTTATTGGATCATACATGCATTGTATAAGACTCCGCTAGGGACCGAAACATGGTTTAATAATTGAACACAGCGCCCTCTTTTGTTGCTACTAAATTAATGTTTGATATAAAATAGTATGTTTTCGGCGGGATTCAATTTCAAAACTATGCTACATAAAACATATCAAAATAATGAGACCCTCATCGCCAAGACAATAAATAAATTTACAATGGTAAATTCACACACATTTTTCTCTGAATATTTAAGTGCTATTCTAATATTGTTTTTGGATAATCATATTGCGCTTTGACTCTTTTTCTTTTTTTTTTCTTTCGTTTTTTTCATCAGAACGGAACATATCAAAGAACTCAAACATTCAATTAATTACTAATATGATTTTAGCGGTCATTGTTATATATTTGTTCTTATCAAAATATGTTTTAATCTCAATCATTATAAAAATGTATGTATTTTACATAATTACTAGTAGATATAAATTGCTTCATAGTATATACAGAACTTCCTCAAATCCTCCTAGAAAACAAAAAAATTTAGTTCTTAAATTTGCTGTACTCTAATATAAAATTTGCTGACTTTAATTTCTGATTGTTTTGGATCACCAAAATTGCAAAGGCACCGTAACAATGGACGGTTGAAACTGTGTTTGATTCACGGAAGCTTTGGAACCGTCCATGAATAATCATCAGCTAATATTACCACCAATGGAAGATGTGCCGTTCTGTTTTACGCCACCATTGGCGTCCGCCATCTTGAAATTGCTTATAACGGCAATGCCGTTAGACTGGTGCTGTAAAGCGCTGTCGTTGTTGTCTAGGTTCGTTGAGAGTGACCCATTAGACTGGTTCAAATACTGGGTGGATGACATCGCAGTCGCTTCGGCGTGACTAAGCTTCCATTCCTGCCTGTTTCGGCGTTTGACTATGATCCAGCATGCGACTGCAAAGGACATTGAGATGAACTTCAGCCCCGTAGACAGGCCCAAATACCGGTTGAAGTACTGTTCGTTGTCGTATTCCAGACACGCCCCTCGGCGGTCGCTGCACGTGGTCTGCCAAAGTATACACGCGCTGTCGATGGTGGCGCCATAGTAGATAGGTGCCGGGATGTATCCTGTGGAACAAAAAGTGGTGCTCAATCATAGTTACAATAGAAGTAGAGGCAGCACTCTAATTAGATACACCGATGGGTTCGAATGTTAACGGTAACATCACATACAAATTTCCTTTTACAAAATGTTGGTTGTATGAACTGGGGTGTGATCCGTTTTAAATGTCGGCACAATGTTTGCAATGGCAAACAAGTGCTACTTGCAGGGCTGTGTCACGTGGTTTTGTACGCCCTCTAGTTCTATTACACAACTCCATGAGTTTAATAGACTTTAGAGATGTTGCTAGAGAATGAAGTGGGCACTTGTACAAGTCCCCATCTGCAGGTGTAGGGTAACAACCAGGGTTGGTTTACAGGCTTGACAGTTTGCGAAGAAATCCTACGCAAGCAAAGTTTGGCAATAAATCAGCGCTTCATTTGTCAACCTGTCAACAGATCAGTGCAAACTTCTCACGGAAACAACGTTTTTCTTTTCCCCTAATAATGTGACCCCAATGACCTCCTCATCTTATTGGACTTTGTTCTATGTCATACCTGACTGAATGTAGTAGTTAACCCATTGCTGGCCTACAACTACTTTGAGAGGCTGTTCCACGTATCGATACCAGGCGGTACTAGAATCTGATACCATTATTTCAAACTTACCAAGGAGTCTGATGATGACAAACTGCAAACCAAGTGCAAACGGTCGCTCCTCTTTTTTAACGCTCCTAAATGATGGGACAAGAGAGACCCAACAAACAAACAAATCCGCGTTAATACAAATTCCGTATGTCTTTGCAATTTTATCATTACGAAAAGTGTGTTGCCATGACGCTACGGTTGGAATGCAGTGTAAACGTAATGGTCAATAATTGGCCGTCCATTCCGTGATATCAAATAATAATAACTAGATTACTGTCTCGGAGAAAGTGTCACTTAATCCCGAAATGAACTTTCTGGGTACGAATGGTATCATTCGTAAACAACCCAGCAGGATTACTTTTCGTAATTAAATTTAATGCCAGACTGAACCTTTCACATGTGAACTTAATTTATTTTGTTATTTATTTATTTTTTATTTTTTTTATGAACTGCACAAACTAGGGTTTTAAAGTTGACACCAAGAGTGTTTTCACATATATACCGAAGAGAGAATCAAAATTAACACGAAAGGGTAACACTAATGTAATTTGCTGGGCAAAAATCAGTGTTATTTGTACGCCCTATGGTGTTTTATTCTTTAAGGGGGGTTTATATTATATTTGATAACTTTTCACATTCCAGTTTTTGCAGTGTAAGCAAAACGTTGAAAAAATGTATTATAATATAATATCAATGGCCCCACGTAAGCAATCGATAAAAGCATTTCGTGTACAGTGTCATCAGATAAGTAGCAAACAACAACAAGGTGAGTATAAGAAAGCTTACCTCAGAACAGTCAGGAGGGCGGGCATCTGCACTACTGACGTCACACACACTACCACCAATAAGATAACAATAAATGGAATGATGGAATTGCACTCTGGCTCGCACTGCTCATCGGTAACACCGCCCTCACCCGAGCTGTCAGCTCCAGATGATCGGATGGCGAAACTTTGTTGGTTGTTGTTCGTGTACTGACTCAGGGACGAGCTGTCTTCGTTGTAGGTGTCGATACAGCTGCAGTTAGTGTATTTCTATAATACAAAAAAGAAACTCCGTTTCATCTAAAATAGTATGAACCCAATGAACTTCTCTTCTCAAACCTCGAAGACCGTATGCAGATCGTCGCCCCGGCCAGTGCCCCCTCAGGCCCCCGTCTTCCGGTCTACCTATAAATGCCGAGCTAAGACTTTCGCCTCTTCTTGTCTGTCCCAATTCTTTGAGGCCGGGGATCTCGACCGACGTTTCAATTTGGCGGCCCGGTGACGCAGGCAACGTCAAATAAAACTAATAACTAAACCTAACATACCAGAACCAACTCACAAGAGAAATATTTTAGTGCTCAAACACTTACCAAATCGAGGAAATGACATTAAAAAAATAATAAAATAAAAATGTTGCTATTTTGATTGCCGCATTCTAGTTAGGACTGATGCATGTGACGTCACACTCGTAAAAAGCGCCCTCAATGAGGCCAAAAGGAGGCAGATAATTGGACGAAAGCTGCTGAGTGTTCTGTATGCGTAAAAACATGCGCGCTACCTCAGTGGACCTGTAGCGTTTCGAGTTATGCAGGGGATCTATTAAGACTGACAAAACCGCAAAATCATTGACAAAACACAAACCGTATGTTGTTGTCCAAACTAAATCATGACTGACAGGTTTTATATATAAATTTCACATGTTGTTTCTATGGTGTTCGAATTCAAACTAAATGTACGGAGCTCTGGACTTGCCACCCGACTTGTTAAGATCATGAGATATATTACTGTTGGGTGATGACATCTTAAACAGCAGATGATTACAACTTGAGATGTTTTATCTCGGGAAGACTACATTCTGAAGTAAGATGTCGACATCCCGATATACATAATATATCGGGATGTCCTTAATGTATGCTTTCGACTTCTCGAGACCACTCATCTTGGAAAGACAACATACTCGTTTCAGGATATTGCCATCCTGAGACAAATTATTTCGGGATGTCAACAAGATGGATGGTATTTTCAGAGCTCCATACAGATGGGATATTTCCCCCAATAGTATGTACTTACTATGGATTCATTTGTTCCATCTTCTCCAACTATGGCGATATATGTCTGCTCTAAGCATCCAGCGTGGCATGGGCTGAAATATTTGACGCCATTAGATCCGCAGACTGGACTGTAGATTACGTCACTACACTGACATAATGAGTTGCAGGAAGAGGTCAGGTTCTGTTCGTAGGATGATCTACAGTCAACAAAATCAACGTATAAATAAATGTAGTTATTGTTTGGGTTGTTTTGGAAAATATGTTTAACCCTTGTGTGTGGTAGGTCCCCAGAGACCCTCCGATCCATTTAGGTATTCCAGTTGTATGTGACGCCCCTCCTGTAGTTATAACAATGTCATCATATTTCATATCCCCATGCTTGTGTTGACATCTTAGTGACTTTTTTACATGCTCAGTTGTTGTCTGGGATTACTTAAGCCTTGATTTATTTTGTTTAAGTTCATTTAAAATGATACAGACAACTTGTCATGGTAAATGTGTCACCAGTGTGTCTTACCCGTGTTTTTTTCTGAGATAGCACAAAGAGCTACTTACTAAAAGTGGCTTTAAGCCTTGTCTGGGGTCAACTTGCATTAAAACAAAAACAAACACACAACAAAACCAATCGTAAATGCCACACTCGCTTCCCGACTCGCTCGGCCCCAACGGCCTCATCCACACGTTCTAAAAAATGCATCCTTGTGAATCATTCTTTTGTTCTTTCCTTTGTCCCTGCAATTAACAGTTTCCCATAGACTTTGTACACACATTTCCTTGTGGAGCACCCCGGTCTTTAGAATTTCTGTGTGGAGACCTTTAGTTTTCCTTTTTGTTTCTTCTTTTTTTCTTGGTCTCCATAAGGTACCGAAAGTAATAGCAAGACCACTGGGACGGACTGATAGTTTGTTCAAACTCTTAATCAGGATGTAGTGATGCACGATGGGAACGGATGAACTGCTGTGCTGTGCAACGCGCAAATCACAACAAGTACATACACGACCTCCATGAATAATGTAAACTATCATTTTAAGTTGCAAGATGACTGTTGCGATCAAGCCCCGTTGTTAGTACAAAGCAGATATTGACATAACTTATTTGCAGTGGATTTACATAAAAGAGCTACAATATTTTGGTAGTTGAATCTTTCGTAAAGCAGGGAGAATTGACTGGGGTTATTGGGTCAGGAGGTATGATCCAATGCGCATGTGCATACTTCAGCCAATCCCAGCGCCCATTGGATGAGGCGCTGGGACCGAACGAACGTCTACATGTTTAGCCCCACCCAGTGAGTTCAGGTTGGCGCCACCAACAGTAGACGCCAACAGACGGTTTTTTGTTCAATCCGCAGAGAAAAAATGTCCGCCCCAATTTACAAGGATTAATGTTAGCTTTTACGTAAACATATCATACGTTATCTGTAATATCAAACATTATTATCCCCATGTAACCTTGTGACGTGACTGTAATTATTTACCTTTGAAGCATCCATTGATTGTTACATATAGCTGTAATCTGTTATCAGCAAAACGGACTCTTGAGAACTTTGTGAGAGTGGCAAATTTTGTGAAAATGTGTTGCGATGAATCAAGTTAGACTACCTTTGCTAATAATAGTGTAGATTCAGTACGATGGTGTAAAGTGCAGTCTAGTAAATTTCGAACTAGTAAAAAAACAGAACCTTTAAGTTTTTACTGAAATAATGGAAGCCACATGTGTACACTATAATCACGTCTAAATCGGACACATGAAAGCTGTATTATTTAATGTGTTCAGTTATTTGTATTGGAGTATATGTTGTTGGGTTTTTTGTTCTGTCTAGTGATTTCATATTTCCGCTGTGATTTTCATAATCAATATTGATAACTAAAAGACTGGGTTGATGGATTTAAGTTGTGTTTGTTATCTTGGAGTCTCGCAGTTGGACTATGTGAAGACACCATTCAAAATGGTGGCTGTCATTTCTCCAATTCGAGCAATTTTTGTCTGATTTTTGCACATAACAAGGAAGAAAGCCATTGCACTCAATACATCGTGGTTCCAAACAGTAGGGCAGATTGGTGATGGGATTGTGTCTTTGATGACACCTGTATAACTGTAAATTGCCACACAGTCAGAGTATGCCACGAGAAAGATCTTTGACTATTATAGGGCCACAACGGACTTGTCCTTTGGAAAAATACGGGTAGGATAGCATGCAATGGCAGCCATGTTGACAATATTGATTGCTATTCTACCCATCAAAGGACAGATCGGAGATGGTCAAATAGTCCATCTTGTTCTTATAAATACCCTGTGTGCCGGTTTTTTCACACTTGCATCATTTTACGGCTTGTCGTGGCAGCGGTTAGGAGCACCGGACTCAAGCCCTGGTGTTTCTGATCAGCAGAGTGTCGACTCGAGTCCCGGTGGTGGCACTTGTGTCCTTGAGCAAGATACCATAAATGCTTTGTTCTTCAAATGGAACATAATTTTAAGCCGTAGGACCCCTGTACTGAGATTAAGATCGGTAGTGCGCGTAAAAAAAAACAGAACACTTGTTATGGAAGTGTACAGTTTTAAACCCGGTATTTCTGGTTCATCTAGCAAGCACCCGTGTACACATGTTTCCTCAGGCTTGCAAGCAGTGGCGATTAAAGCTGATTTATGAGGCGTCCTTGGTTTCATAACCAGAAATAAAAAATAACAATACAAAAGTAATAAAAAGCACAATTGCCCCAAACGCGTATCATTATCTGTCCCACTAAAAGTGAAAGAATCCACCAGAGCATGGTCTTTTGTAAATTCACTTGAAAATGGCGAAGAGGGGCTAGCTGCCCTTTCCAATTATGTACAGGAACAAAACCTCTTGTACACAAGGCTGAGAGATACATGGTAAACTCATAACATGCATGCATTAGCCTACCTTCATGCGAACTCTAGTCAAACATTAACCAAAGCGACAAAATAAACAGTTAGGGCTACCACATCGTACCACGACACGGGCAACAATATAAACCCAGATAGAAATAATCAAATTAAACCTTGGAGCAATGTTAAGCAAACCGGGTACCCACGTGACTGAGATGATACTCAATGTCTCCACTTTTAAGTATGTTTATTAGGGGCGTGTATTTGAGTGTTTTAGGTATAGTGCGCAGAAGATCCCGCGCAGGGAAAAAATAAAATTGATCACAGCGCTAATTGTTGTGCGGTAAATGTGGTCATAATTATTTCATGACGGATTAAGGGGAATCGAACGACGTGTAACTTTACTACATCTTTGAGGGTTGGGAAAAAAATAATTGTGTGGAAAAAATTATTATAAAATAAAATCAGGCAATTTAAAGGCAGCGTATAATTGTGGTCATTGTCGAAGACCAAAATCCTCACTTTGTGTATCACAAGATATGCATCGAATAACAAACCTGTGAAAATTTAGCTCAATTTGTGATCAAAGTTGCAAGAAATAGACGTAAAATAAGAAGACGAAAAAAGAAAGAAACAAACAACTGGTTGTATAGAACTGCGTGCTCTCAGATGCATGAGAAAGGCTTCATGCCTGAAACATTTCTCAGATTCAAATTCATGGGGTTAAAAATTACCTCTCTCTCTATTTCTATCAAATGGCATCACTTCAAAGGGGTTTATTTCTAATAACAGCTTTCCAGTGCTTTCAACCAAGTCAGTCGTTCATCTTTTGAGTAATAACTAAAGGCACACCCTCTCTATAAAGGGTGTGCACAACATTGGAAGGGTGAAACTATAAATGTGCACGTATCTGCACACAACCTACATGTCATAAAGATAGTCATGGTGGAAAACTTCTCTTGAAATGCCATTGTATGAAAACATACAATAGCATTTATAATAGTTTTTTATTTTTATTCTTTTTTATTTTTTTTATTTACTGATTATTAGTATGCGTTCCTCCACTATGTTAAAAAAATAACCCTGATTACCGATTGAGCTTAGACTTTCACAGATTTGTTACGAATGCAATGGATCACACCAAATTGCAAAATGATACTGGACTTTGACAAAATAATATCAATATTGTACAATGGACGTGGTAACTCAATGCTCCCAGCATGAAGTAGATAAATTCTCACGAGACATTGTCATACACATTGAAAGCTCATCTAAAGCAAACGTGCAAGGTGATGCACCAAGGAGCAATTTCGTTTGCTAACCTCAAGTCAATTAACTTGCTGTATAAAGTAAGCATGTGTGGTGTGTATTTCACTCGAACGCGTCTTTCTGGAAAGAAAAACAAAATAGTAGCAACAAGACGAGGACGCGATGGGCAGATAAAACTGCCATTGCCCATATGTTGGTTATTCTACGTAACTTGCATAATAAAGTTCAACAATTCCTTACCCTCTTTCTGACTTGCTAAAAACCTACCGAACCTGTGTTTCCTGAAACCTCTTCTCACTATATCCGAAAGCCTTTGACAATCCATAGTTGTTGTTATTTTTATTGTGTGTAACTTTTCCAAGGAAAAACTAAACGAATCATTAGTCAGAATACTGTAGTTTATCAATTTGATCAAAATATACCAAAGTCAAGAAAAAAATGTGTCTTATGTATTTATTGTATTTATTATTATTGTTGTTCATGTTGCTGCTTGAGCTAAGTTTGTTTAACGAAAATGCTTGAATGCTTATCATTGAATGTAATGTTGATACTTTTTTATATATTTTTTATAGATATTTTGTCTAAATATTTTCGAAATTATGAATCAACAAAATTAGGCCCCAACGTCAAGGTTTTGAAAACCTAGAAACACATCTTCCGTTGACGGCGTGCGCCAAATTGACAGTAGTTTGAAGTCATGATGTGGGATGACGATTGTTATAACTCCATGCTGCAACAAAGTGGCTATATACAAAACGGAGCTCTGCATATGACGTAACATGAGTGATGATGTAACAGGTCTTTTTGCGAATCTTTTTGAAAAAAACATTGGGGAAGGGTATTTAAAACAATTGTTTTTGCACAATCAAAATCTGTTTGATCTCATGTGAACTAATTTTTCTTATCGATATAAAACATTTTGAATGAATTTCAGCAAAGATCACTTGTTGCCGTTTTCGTTCAAGAAGATATTTAATGTTCTTAAATCTTTAATGGCTGTAGGCTTACCCTTACCATTTTTATCGTCATATTGAGTGTCCACTACCCCGATATTCATATCAAAAACCTTCACTCAGTAAATTACTTAAGATACGCATTAGAATATCCAGTGATATTCTAATGATGAAAATGATTCATCATAATCCATCAATATAATGTTGTCTTATGTTCAAGTAGATATTATCCTGCATCCCTGTACTCAAAATTTGGGCAATAAAAAAATAATAAGTCTAATCAACGGTCGCCTAGTAACAGCCGTCATCCAGGAATTTGAATGTTTTTTTTCTCTTCACCCGTTCGGGAGAATGAGTCACGAGACACGAGACTCTGTTTGGTAGACCATGACCAAAGTCCATGCCGTCTTCTGTTTATAATAATGACGATCTGATTATTCTGGTTAGGGAGAAGCCGAATGAGGAAAGAACATTCTTCAACTTGTCCTGTCTGTTAATTAAGAGTGTCGACTGATTGCAGTGTCGCTGGTTGCCACTATTTTAATCCATATTTGTCTAGGATGCACCTATCGTATTAGATGAGTGTAAAGTCTTTGCGTAATGTCGCGTCGTTAAACCGCTTGTATTGTATTTATTTGGTTGGTTTATTTTTTTATGTATTTATTTATTTTATAAATTTTTGTTTTAATCTTTTGTATTTTAAGTTTTACACTGGCAAAACATCGACTAGTCATAAAAAGGTACATTCAACAAAATGTAGCTAAGACTGAAAAAGTTAAAGTAAATAAGAAACAAACAAACAGACAAACACAAAATAAACAAACAAACAAACAAGCAAAAAAAAAAACACAAAAACCACCCCAACAAACAACTCAACACCCTAACAAAAAAAGCATACCACCAAGCAACCACCCCCACCAAATCAAACGTTTGTTGTTGTAAATTTGGATTTGTTTTTATTTTTATTTATTTTTTTTGCATGGTTGAGTTAGATTCACCTTGCGTTCTTAATAGAAAAAAATGTGTCCTACAATGAAAAAATATACTCTCCACATGTTTTGTTTCCATCGAATTATGGGAATGATACTCTTGATAATGATCCAAGGGGAAACTGAACAAATAAATAGTCAGAATAGTGGGGGGGGGGGGTTGCTTGACCAATAGTAATTGTCCAGAAAAATATATTTTTCTTATTTATTAGTTGGTGTTTTTTTTCAACAAAATATGGCAATGATACACTTGATAATGATCCAGGAGGAAACTGAACGAATTTATTGTCAGAATTGTGTTTTGTTTTTATCGACTAAATCAGACTACCAAGAATTGCCAAGAAAACGTTTCCCCGTCTGAAACACCATCATTTGAGTGTACACATATCCCAGAACCAAGTCCTAATCGAAAAAGAACAACATTGGACGTACTTAGAACCTTTAAGTGAGATCTGGTAACGCTAAGCCATGCCACATGTTATTTATTTCACCGTTTTCTCCATAGTGCCATCCCTGGAGAGTCAAAAATCCTTGGTATCCCAGACAGGACTAGTTCACAATATCTAAGAAGGGGTCAGGTCCCAGAGTTGTTTCGTTTTTGGAGGTTTTGTTTTTCAGGAGCTGATTTTATCAAATTTTATGTTTTCACTCATTCTTCGTGCACATAAATATTGCACAGACATACAGCTATCAGATCTGATAAGATAAGT
>CM021539.1:2971682-2982176 GCA_010994315.2 Pisaster ochraceus | reverse complement strand
GATTAGTTTCAGTTTTAACTGTGCTGCTCGGCTGGGCGTGATGCTTGATTGTTTTATGATTTTTATTTTTATTTAATTATTTATTTATTTATTTTATTTTTATTAAATTTTTGTATGGGGTTGGGGGTTGTGCACACCTCTTCCGAGGTCTGTTCCTTTCTATCCACCAGCTTGGTTGCTCTCAGTACTCAGCAAAACATTATTTCTTTTTTAAACTCTTTGTATTTTGTTTTTGTATATTGTTTATGTAGATTTTTGGAGTATGCGGGGGGTTGTGTGGTTTTTTATGCTTCCTGGCGAATAAAATGAGAAAATCAGTTCTCTAGAGAAATGATATCTTCCAAAACTAAGTCAAGGTAGAGATACTATCACTTGAAGACCCCAAAACCAGTATCGATTGACGTAATCTGACATTTCCACTGGTTGGTTTTACTGTGTGGCAACTGACAACCAAAAAAGTGTTACTCTTCCAAAACATGTATATAATTATTATAATAGACATTTAATAAATTATAGTAACTACGTAGTTGTTCATGGGTCTGAATAAGAATTCAATGATGATGTTCAGAATGACTGGTTCGCTTTAGGCTTGTTAAAAATGACAATTGAAAATGGAAATATTATTTTTCAGACATTGTATTACTGCCCGACTGAATACGAATTACAAGTCAAACACTTATATGTTGTAGCTCTTTGTATTCAAGTTATGTCAATCATTGCTGTGATGAATTTGGAAAGGGTGCATAAATCGAAACAGAGCAATGCCTAAAATAAACTGATAGTGGATCATTATATAAACCACCACTTGTAACTTTTGTTAACTGAGTGATCTTGTACATTCCAGTGCATTTTCAGGCAGGCAAGACACTACACTGGTCATATAGACCATGAAAGTCTCGCGCGTATTCGAACGTTTTGGGGACCACTGTAGTCCCACATACATTGCTTTAACGCGTGAAAGAAACAAATTCACGCGCTTTAACGGATCCCAAATATTCGAATACGCGCGAGACTTGCACAGTCTACTACCACATAAATCCAAGAGTTATAAAACCAACAGTTGCTGTACAAGTCGTGTCATGCATCCTCTTTCTCCATGTCAAAAAGCGCTAAAAATCAGACGATGCAACCTCCATAAATATAATATTTAATTTGCTTTTTTCCATTGGGCTGCGTACACATCGTGGCTGCCTGGGGTCCAGGCTCTAAAAAAGCTCCTTTGTAAACGTGATGTCACGGGTTGCATGGTCTTTAAGACAGTGATCTATTTTGACAAATATAGCAACATGACAGGTATGGAGTAATCCCGATGACTTTCGGGTAATTACTACTGTTTTCTTAAAAGCAAGCCCTGAATTACTTCTTATTTATTCACTCATGGATTTTGATCGTCTGTACCGCATGACAAACAGGATGGCTGTACTATTTCCGAAACTCGTAACCTTAAAACCAGCCGTTATTTTGCAACGGACTCTGTCAGCCCCGAACTAACCTCGTGGTTTCCGTTGTGGGATATGACATGTATTGTTTAACTATCAAGGTGGTTTACACTGTGGTCTGAAGTAAACTACTGAAGTACGATAGCCGTCCCATTTGTTTGTGGTTTGCGTTTTGTGTCTTCTGTTTTTGTTGGGTTTTTTTATTTGCTTATTTATTTATTTATTTTTTTGGGGGAGGGGGGTTGTTTGTTTTTGTGTCTCCGTAAATCGTTGGTTGATTCTCGTCAGAACATTGTATTGATTAACAAGATTTCTTCACTTACAAATTCATAAACGAAAAAGTTAATTACGTTTCATTAACATATTCAAATTCACGCTTGTGTCCCTATTTCAACCAAACTAGGGTTACTATTGCATCCAATTTCGTTAGTGCAAACATGATATCGTTCTTCCAACTCAGGGTCAATTTTTAGTCAATCAGTTTTATTTTTAGACATTAAAAACTACATTTTCAGCATACTTTTGTTGAATGTCTGCTGCCTATTAACAATATTGATGAACTTGAATGGTTGACGAACCGCTTCTGCGAAATTGAATGATCTCTTCGTCCTAATGAATTTGAATTATCTTATTTGACCAATGAATGCTAAACTGTTGAACTTTAACTACTCATTTTGACTGTTGAATGCTGATGCGACTCTGCACTCATTTTCAAACGAAATTTAATGAGCAAGTTGTTAATTTGAATTAATTTTACTTGAAATTGGCCGAATACTACTAATGAATAACAAAACAATAATGATGATTTCAATGCAACTATGTCCACAAACATGTTGAGCACTGACTGGACATCAGTAAGCGTTTATGGAAGTTCGGTTTGCTTCAATTACATAGATGTCTCTTGTTTGGATTTTACCAAACAAAGCAAAACTCTTCTGTTTGTATTTGTAAAATGACAAACGATGGCGTATTACGTCAGATTGAAAATGTAAATGTTCAAAGATGTGCACGTGTATTTACATGGTATAAGATGGTCATGGTGGAAAACCTCCATTGAAAACGGTGGAATTTTTTTGTTGTTGGTTTCAGGTTTGTTTGTTTGTTTGTTTGTTTTGTTTTTAGTTTTTTTACATTTTTAGTTATGAGTGAAAAAAAAAAGTTTTGATCTCGGGATGCGAAAACCCGAAGTTTTGTTCACTATTATCTCGTGACTCCATGACCATTTATACAATTCCACAGATGTGTTATTTCGTCATGTTGCTTCACAAGAAGTGTGGGTAGTGTTCTCTGACACCTACCAATTGCCTGCGCGCTTTAAGTTTTGATCTTGTGATTTGAAAAACAGTGATGTCATTAACTTGGGTCTTGTTACGAAACCATTTGCGCGGAGTTCTCTCGGTCTTTGGATCGTACCTCAGACTGTGCTTCACAATTCAAGAATTATTCATTGTTGATCCTATTGTTATTATTACTGGGAGTGCTCAAACTTAAAGGGCCACGTTGCCTTTGCATTAGGCGCTTTTAGGCTATAAAAAGCGTTGTTTTTAAATGTATGGCTGAAAATGTATTTTAGAGGTATGCTATAATGATTCACATAACTGTCTTTTGAAAATGTTTGGGGTTTTTTTGTGTGTAATTTTATGGAAGTACACTGTTCGCTATTTTGCAGAGCCAAACTTTTGACTCCACAAAATGGCCGACCGTGTGTTCAATTTTGGTTGTATTTCAAGAGGCAGATGTACCCACTAATTAAACAACAATGGGTGTTTTGTGCATGAACAACTCTTGAAAAGAATAAGGAGCAATTCCAAGAAGCATAGTTTGGAGAGATTTGAAGACAGTCTGACCCTTTGAAGAGGGCATGTTTAACCAACCCTCCGTGATTCCCAAACGTTACAGTTGATTTATTTGTTGATAAGCCATGACTTTATTCATACACATGGTTAAAATCAACAACAGTTGGGCGTTTTATGGGTTGAACAAAATTAAGATAGTAATACAAATTGTGATTAACAAATACGTTGCTTAGAGGTAGGGTAATTTTTGCCAGCATAATGCTGATATATTGGCAAAATTATACAGATAGATATCATAAAAGTCACTTGTGAAAGTGTCTATAGTTGCTGAGAAAGAAAAATAACAAAGACTGCCGCGGTATTTTCACAAGAACGTCGTATCCACATCCACGTTTAGTGAGGTGACAGACAGCGGGTACCAACCGCATTTCTGGCCGCAGCACTTGCGAACGGACACCATCCCTCGAAAAAATGAGAAACGATTCATGCATGAATCGTTTTCAAATGTTTTCGGGTGGAAATGTATCCAAACCAAAGGAAATATTTCACAAAATAGTTTATATCAACAGCTGCAACGCTTCTCATCTAGTAAGTGTTTATGGTGATTTTATTTTTGGAGTAGTTTAAATCTATTACCCCACCCCATTGGGGAAAATGCAAAAGCTGTGTACTGCCTATTTCTTCTAACAATAATTGACTTCTATCCAGCTAAGACAGGGCTGGACTATTTTTTTTTCTTCTAGCCCCACTTCAAATTAAATGGTATCGAACAAGATGGCTGTATATAAACAAGGTTAACTTTACACTTACCTATACATAGCACTGATAGAATAAAAACAAATTGCAGCTTCATTCTTTTCCTGCACCATACGTCGTTATCCATGATCATCAAAAACTTCTCTCCTTCCAATACCACAAGCTGTTTGTATCCGTTTTTAACAACTCCAAGGCCCTTAAAGTTTGGCAGGATTCTCTTGCAAAGTGTCCTGAACCCAGATCCTCACAATGGTTACATGGGAGTCTAACTTTACCAATAATGTTGGTCCTTTCGTTGACAATCGTCTTGGGAAAGTCCAGTGTGTCACGTCGTGTTGAAAAGTTGCGATTTTAGTCCTCGCAAGTCTAACTTTCAGCAGACGCTGTAGTAACCTTTTGGCGGTCTAAATCACGAAGTACAAATCACCATGTTGTACTTCATTTTTGCACTTCGTCCAGCCATGAAAGGAACTAGTTGTATGACGGAGAAAAAAACCTTGGTGCGGCTGGCCTTATCTGGAGGAAGTCACTTTTCTTTTACTAGTATTGTCGGTATAGATCACTTTGTTAAATGGACTGATCTTGCCACTGATAGGAAATGGAGCATCCCGTTTGTACCGCACGTCTGTCTTTATTAGGTTACCATAACTTTTTACCCATAATGGTGGCCAAAACACGTACACAATTTCACTGTCTGCTACAGCTATGGGTTTTTGTTTTTTTCCAGACCGGAATTAGGGGCTGTGTTGCTGTAATACGAGAATTATTCACAATATGTTATTTCCTGAACCAGTGTAATGGGTTCATACTAAAGGGGCAGAGCATGGAGTTTTTAACAGAGATCATAGCCGCATAATGTGGTTTCGGAGCGTCACCACTTGTTGTTGTAAAATTGTATCGAATAACACGATGTAGTTTTCTTTTATGCTTGAATGAAAATGAAAATGCACTTACAACGAGCGTGATGAGGCTAGAGGTATCAAATAAGTTTTGAGTTGAGATGTAAAATTACTTAGGGACTAAATGTTTGTATGTGCAGCGGTTAAAAATTGTACAAACGAGGAGCAGCGGTAGCAGATACCCTGCCCCCCCCCCCCAATTTCCTTTGGACTGAGGCTCAACAAGTTTAGGGGCTGGAGATGATCGTAGACCAGGAAGAGTGACAGAGGGAGAACGAATGGGGCAAAAAATGTAATAACTATAGAACAGGAATGCCATAAAGTATACCTCCATAGCAGTGTATTCCCTAGTAAGCCAAGATTGTGTTAAGAATGAAATAAATGACCCGGTTACCGGGGAAAGGATGTTCATTCACCGGCCATGAGCGTCAAAATTGTTGGATACGAGCGCTATAACGACCTATGCTACTATTATGTATGCTTTGTACCCCACAAATAAGCTACGTAGATTCTTTCCCAATTCGGGTCAAAGTTCATTATATACCGAAATCAAAATAATTGGTACTGCGTTAGCCTAATTCTAACTTTGTAACCAGATAAATCATCATGAGATGGCTGGGTCAAGTCTACTTGGGGATACCGGAATTACGCAAACGGAAGCTCTCGTTCTCTTTATAAAGCTGTGGTGCGGATATCGTAGTAGTCAATTGTATTTACGTTTGTCCATGGGCATTTTTCCTATTGTTTTCCGACTGAAAACAATGACACATAAATTACAAAATATGACTTCCATTTAACCACATTCAGGTGAATGTATTGAACGTACAAGCGATCCCAGCACCAGTCTCCACGTATAACCATGATTCATCAAGGTGAGATTTCTACCAAGTTAAATTGATGTTGACCGAGTCGCCACGAATATTTCCGAATTTAATCCGATTCTCCCACATGAATCGTCATACCGATGACGACCGGGTCACCTTGGATATTTCTGACTTGAATCCGAATCCCCAGTGTGAAATGTCACGCCGATGTTGACCAAGTCAACCCGGAAATTTCCAACGTGAATCCAATATCTCCCACGTGAAATGTCACGCCAACGGTGACCGAGTCACCTTGGAGAGTCTCGACCTGAATCCAAATCCCATGTCACCACCGATGTTGACCTTGTCAACCCGGAAATTTATGATTTGAATCCGAATTGTCCATGTGTGAAGCGTCACACCTATTTTGACGGATTCATCTGGAGATTCCCGACTTGATGTTGACCTCCCATGTGACACACCGATGTTGACCGAGTCGTTCCGGAGATTCCCGATTTGTGTCCGATACCCCAACGTGAAAAATCACACCGTTTGTTGACCGAGTACCGATTTGAGTCCGAAATTTCCGACTTTAATATAACTCGGTTTAGATTTGAGTCCCCCCCCCCCCCCCCCCCCCCCCCCCCCCCCCCCCCCCCCCCCACCGATGGTGACAGAATCATCTCGGAAATGTCGTCGCTTGGATTCGAGTTACTACTGTCACACCGATTTTGAACGAGTCAAGTTCCGGTAACTACCCCACTTAAATCCAAGTTGCAACCAATCGTTGAAACAGCAACAAACAAAAAAGTGTCAACAACTCTCCGGACAAACATTGTTTGTCAAAACTAATTTCCTGTTTTTAATTGTCCTGTGGAGGAAGTTGCTCAACTATTCATTGTGTTTAAGTTAAATACGTGTACTTTAATAATAGCATCAATTAATAACTTTGCACTTTTGAGATGATCCTGTCCTTTCCAATTTAGAAACATTGCGGTTCATGTGTTTGTTGAGGAAAACCTGTATTACCATTTGATTACCAATGTTTCTTGGTATCAGGCGCTAGGTGGCAGCAGACATATCAGGTACATTTCAATTGTTCACGTGGTTCTGGACATACGCACATTTCTGAGAACAATGTATTTACCTGGTAAGTTTATATCTGCCACTTAGCTTCTTCGAAAATCTGTCTTAGTTTCATGCACGGACGTCTTATGAAATGTAAAACTACATTGTCCAGTGGCATAACCAGGGTGCACGAGGGGCGTGCGCACCCCCACCCTATATCCCCAAACCTCTTTTAGCTTTTAGATTAAATATTACCTTAGTAATTTCATAATTTTATAAGTTAAAATGTGACATTATCTGTGTGTTTTTTAACTTTCTCCCATCTACAAGCAGACAATGTGTTTACTTTTACAATCACGTCTGATTATCTTACAAAATAGTAAAATTAATGGCATTACAAAAGTACGAAAGCCTATGAATGTCATAGCAAGTATAAATTACTTGTACTTCTCTCTCCAAGAACAATTTCGCAATTGTTTATATCAATTTTTTTTTTTTTTACTCAACATGCATGAAAAAGGCGATGTTAACATAAGACTTAATACACCGTGATACAATCACGAACAATAGCGTTAACAGCTGTCAACAGTGATGACTAAAGCCCCTCGAAAACCCGCGAAAACCGGTTTGTTCACAACACGTACACACGATTGCCTTGAATTCGCACATGCGCACTAAATTAATCTTTGCCACAAAACGTACCTGCCTAGCCGTGTCACCGCGCGGCAACAAGAATTGCTAAATATAGACTTCCAAAAAACAAGACTCGAGTAGAACAAAAAAGCTCTTCCGCAGCTTTGCATCAGTTGTCTTATTACTACGTTTATTATAATTATAAGTTTATCAATTTATCAAAACAAACTAAATATTTTCTCGAAGTCAGGGCTGTGTGAGACATTTATCTTGGGAACCTCTTTTTTACTGAGAGGTTGTTAATTAGCGAGGGAGAAAAAACAAAAACAAAATCTCTAACCTTCCGGTTTACAAGCTAATCCAATCTTTTCTATAACAAGTACAGCACGACACTGGGGAAAAAATAGAAACGGTTACCGAGGCAATTTCAGTTTGTTGTGCCGCCATGGGACACGTCACTGAAATTATGACGTCAGAAGATTCTGCCTGTCCGCGTCAGCGGCTTTGGGAATTACCGTTTTAAAACAGAGGGTCGTGATCGAAAAACCTTTAATCTCAACGATTAATTCCTTTAATTGGTACAAGTGCCAGCTTTCCTAAGAAATATTTCCATCTAACGTAGTACGATGTGTGAGAAAATTGGCCTTGACTCATTATCTTACTTCGATTAACTTAATCGAAACGAGTACACAAACGTGCACGAAATCCATTACATTATTCATAAACAATGTTTTTGGGTGTTTTTTTTTAAGTCTATGGTTTTAGTTGTTGCTATTTGTATTTATTATTGTTTTACTTTGTGTTTTACTTTCTCTCTGTTTTTGTTCTTCCCCCCTTTTTTTTGGGGGGGGGGGTCTGTTTAGTTTGTTTGTTGTTGTTTTTTCTTGTTTTGTTTCCTTTTATTTTCTACTTTCGTCCTCGAGGGTGTGCACAACATTGGTAACATTGCAAAATTAAATGTTTTTAAACACATTTGCACACATATTTCATCGTAAAACAGATAGTCATGCTGGAAAACTTCCCTTAAAAGAATTTGACCCGAAATGCTATAATAGTTTTAAGAAACCGATAAAACAATTAGTTTTCATTTCGCGAGTCCAAAATCCGACATTTGGAAACAGTGAAAACATAATTATATTGGAGTTGTTTACTATTTCCTTTGATCCAATAACCGATTAAGCTTAAACTGTCGCAGGTTTGTCATTTCATGTATGATTTTAAGGCGCCTATAAAAGAGCTCTCCTTTCCTATCTGGCATAGCTTATTCTAAAACCGTTAGTCAGCAAATGCTCTCAACGTATTACTCTTTTGTTTCATCATTTCTGTCTTTGTTCATTCTGTCTGTCCGTACGTTCTTGATCCTCTTTATGTTATGTTTGCCTGTCCGTCAGGCATCTCACCAAAAGCCCCGGCTTCTTAAAAGATGCATCCATACTTATTCAAATTTTCTTCCTTCTAAAAATGCAGTAATGTTTACTTCTTTGGTTCCATGAAGTATGGACATAAATGTGGGTTTGAATTGTTGGGTATGAGTTTAATGTGTGGATACATGGTTTTTGCTAAAAAACTAATATTGTCCACGAGCTTTGAAAATGTTGACCACCTGATTGTATTTAAAAACTAGAGCACGGGAGTAAAATATTAATTACTCTACCGAAAAACCATTGATACGTGTGGCTTTAATAAATGTCCCAAGTCCAGCTGTGTCATCCCACTTCACAATAAAACACCAAGACGCATCTCGCGGGGTTTATTTGGAAAATTAATCGCCGACGCACGAACCACCCATCCCAAAACAATGTAACACATACAGTGCCATGTTAATCATTGACAATGGATGCTCATTTATAGTTTATGGCAGTTTCAATCGGTGAGGGAACAGATTCTTGACTCTATAGATAGTGCAAGTCTTGCGAGTATTCAAACATTTTTTGGGTGCAGGTAACCTTAGGTTCCATCCATTGGTTTAGAGCTTTCTCGCAATACATTTTGGGAGTCTCGCGAGTATTCCTACTTCCGGGAAAAAATGGTCCAAACCGTATTGGGTTTTACGTTTTCGCAATTCCATTTCTCCAAATATGTAATTTATGGCTACCAATTATATCAAACTGTTTATGTGAAAGTACAATTTAGCCGTGAAATCCAAATCAAATACAAACCTGATATTAAGACTTGACTTCCGTTTCTTGTTACTTAAACATTTAAGAATGTTGCTCATCTGATGATCATGTTTCCATTCAACAAAATGTAATGGTCGCTCAAATTCATGCACGATTGGCAAAATGGGGTTTCTAAAAAAACAAAAACAGCATCCTGGTCCAAAGTTTTCATTTTGTGTAGCCAACACGCACCTTAATGACGATATACGCACGTACCCATGACGTAACTCGGACGTTACACGCACGTACCCATGACGTAACTCGGACGTTACAAGCACGCGTTAGGATTAGCTTAAACCTCTCTATTACGGAAAGTAAAACGTTTATACAAACTCTGAAATTTTGGAGAGCTGACTTGAAAGAGTGTTCAATCCACAGGATGCTATTTTATTCGCCAACGTTTGTTATTTAATGTTGTGGTTACTTTTTAAATGATTATAACATTTAATGTTTGTTAAAATATTATAAGTCAACTTAATTTATTTTCATTTATTGTTGGCATGACCCTGGTGTAGATAAAGAGCACCTATGTTTATTGTTGTCGTACTCCTATTTAACATTGCTCCTAACTTTGCATAATCATTTCATCTTAAACATCGCTTAAAGTTCTAAAGCGCCCCCACGTTTCAATTTGTATTTCCCACTGTTCAATAATCTGGGCGCCATTCTGAAATTGGTCGACCTCTCAACAACAGTATGTTCACCAATTTACAGATTGATAAAGCAACCACAGAGAACTAGCTACAAAGCAGGTTTCCCTATGCCTTTATTTTAGTGACTCACAACAACATCCCAATGGGCACATTGTTAAAACAAACTTGGGCTGAACAAAGAAAGATTGACTTGAACCTGCCACCTCCGGATTAGTGTGCAGGCGCTCTACCAAAGGATAAGTCTAGCCCTAATGTAGGCGGTTTTCCTTCTTTGTCAATATCTTTGTT
>CM021539.1:2897718-2911377 GCA_010994315.2 Pisaster ochraceus | reverse complement strand
AAAAAAAAAAATAATAAAATAAATAAATAAATAAATGAAAAATGAATAAATGAAAAAGAAAATGAATAATAATAAAGTAAAACAGATAAAAATAGTTATAAGAATAACTTAATAAAAATAACTAATAAACGATAAACTGATAAGTAGTAATAATAACAAATACATGGATAACATAAAATAAATGCAATAATAATAGTAAAAAGTAAAAAAGTAAATAAACACAAAATAAATGAAACAATTATCAATGAAATCGTTCCAAGTCTGCTATACTGATGAACAAGCATAATAGTACACTTTGGCTGTTTGGTCAGCATGTCAGACTTACGACAAAATAGTTAAATAAATAAATAAGTGCACAGCCCGAATCTTGGCTACACATTTATGTTCATGTCCATGTTATGACCAACAGTTTGTAAACCACAATGTCATTTTAAAATCAGTTAACAATTGCTGTGTCAATGGAGACTACAAAGTACTTGAGTATTTTGTTTTACTTTGTGTCTGTGTAACAAAAAAGTGTATCCATGATTGCGTCACATAAATAAATAAACACATACATGAAAACAAATAAATAAATAAATGTAAGTTGTTGTTGTTGAATAAATGAAGCTTTGTAGCTTCAAAGCAAGAGAAAAAAATATATATAAGTAAATAAATAAATTAATTAATACAAAAATATATTTCAAATATCAAGTAATAAACACAACTAGAGAGGTTCAAATTGCAGGTTAAATCAAATGTTCATGGTTCAACCCAAAATACTTCAAAACACATGTTTCACGACACATTCACCCGTAGTGAAAATGATTGTACATGACACCCCAATTTAAGCGACTTGTTACTGGGTCCAGAGCCTAAACCTTAGGGTCAGCAGGGGATTATGTTGTTGGTTTTATTCATCATCTTGCGTTTACACCTTGTTTTGTTATAATGGTGATATTTAGGGGATCAGTGGCGAGGGATTAAAACCTAATGCCAAACAGTGTCAAGCCAAACAGTTGATAGCGATCTTAATTGAGTTGACAATCTTTGGATAATTACAACCCAAGTGGGCGGGTTTTCAAGTCAGAACCCTCCTGCTTGATGCACCCTGTTGATATGAAACTAAAGCTCTATGGTGATGCTATGACCACAGCACCCCTCAAACCGCCAGACCACCCCCAACTTTTTTTGAGTGACAGTTGAGTTATTGAACGCTGTATGAGTGGTTTTATGAGTTGGGTCATCACTGCATACAGGACTGCCTATCGCCAAGGAGGGAAGTTCACTGAAGTGTGTCAAATAGGAAAGAGCAGATAATATTTCTGTCGATTTTTCGGTTTTTCTTCCATGCTTGATTGCTGGCAGAGAAGGCGTGCATATGTATGCACTGCGTGAATCAGCACTGTGTTGTTGTGTGTGGTCATGGTTGATGTGGATTTGAAATCAACAATCATCTCCTGGTCGGACATCTGAGCATCAGGTTATGTTGAAACAACGTTTCTGTTTTCCATTCCGGTGGTGGTAGATTGTAGTCAACAAATCAGGTGACCGCTTGAAGTCGAGTGACGGAAGCTACGTCGCTGCCATTGCCGATTCTCGTTGTACATCATTATGGTATCTAACCTACCACTGTGACTGAACCATAGCATCCTTCACCACTGAGTTAAGATTTGCATAGTCACCCGACTAGGAGCAGTAGTGCAATCCCCGAGCAACTGCACAGTGGAGCAGCGACCCACCGACGTCGACCGTCCACCACTCCGATCAGCCCCGTCAACCTAACGGCCCTGCACTGCCTCCGCACTAACGGGTTGCTAGTCAATTACGGACCGGTGTCGCAGTAGAGCTTCACACACATACTGGAGAGTAAATACGTAGAACAGACACACGTTGCCTGCTGCCAGCCAGCCCTTTTCATTTTACAATGGAAGCGAATCCCATGTCTATGTACTATAGCTGGCAGCTCTATCTGTCCGCCTGTAGGGACCAGAACCTCTACCTGTGGCATAAAGGTAAGGAGGAGTTTGTTTTAAAAAAAAATTCTTCATAAAAAAAGGAAATCAAACCCACCCTTGGAATAATTTCATTTTAGCTTTGTCTGACCGGACTGCCTCGTAAGGATAATATGAGACATAACAGTGTGAGAATTTTGTTAATTCAAAAATGTCACAATTCTCATCATTTGAGTGTAAAATGAAGGGTGTACTTCAGATAATTTCAAAAAAATTCGTGATTTTCCTCTGGTATTTTGGAGCTAATGTTAGTTCTTGTGAGCAAATTCTTTCGATGCCCATGTTAGAAAATCAAATTATGCTGTGGAATTGGTTCTCCTGTGGCATTTCTGCGCATCATTTTGGTGTGAAATGATGGATAAGCTTAAGATGATTTCAACAAATTTAGTTGTTTTTTCAGTCATTGTCTTCTGTTTTACTGTTCCCTGTACACATTTTCTTATCAATAACTATGGAGAGGAATGATGTTTGTTCTTAGACTTTGTGTCTTGAAGTAGCAGAAATTGCCATTTCCGACTGTTGTCCTAAAATGCTTTATAACTGGTGAGTTACTGCACTAAGTCTAGCCCTGGATGTTGGCTTAAAATCTGTGATCTTGCCGCCTAGTTCCCTGCATCTTTTCCATTTGTTAAACTGCATCCGTGGGATTCAATGGCATTATCGTTGGCTCCCATGATGAAAGGACTAGCTGCATTGAAGCTAAAAGTCAGACTCTCCTTGAAAGTTTTTTGTTTTCAGGATGAAATTATTGGATTCAGTTAATTCTTTTGAGATGGTAAAACATATGGCCATCGAAACATTGCTATTGAAAGTGAAGGTAATTCATCACTATCATTTCCGTCAAAATACTCATGCGCTACATTTTAAAACATTGTTTGTATTTGAAATTTTTTCTTCAAAAAGATTGCAGCGAAACTTTTTAAAAATTGATGAAAAGTGTAACGCTGGGAATCGTTTTCCATGTGATGTTAAAGATCTGTCCAACCCAACATGGTTGCCAATGTTTCATTTTCGTGTTCAATGCTCGGAATTACGAAGGCATTTGAAGTAAAAGTCACTGGAAAGGGAGTCCATGCCAAGTAGGATCTTGGTTTTAGAAACAAAGATCCTATCCTAAATTCCGACACATTTTGTGTGTGTTCTACCGCTGTTGTTGCTTAGGAAAAAATTCCTGAGAATTGGTTGATAGAGTGTTCTCACTGTTGATTGTGAGAGGGCAACACTTTCATGGCCTTTCACAGAGTTTTCAGTTTCAAAAATTGAGGATTTTCTGAAGATCTGACACTGTCTTGCCGCGGCAAATGTTGTAACAGTAGCAAATGAAATGATTGTATTGATTCGGTGTATCGGTGGTGATATAATGATCGTCGTTCTTCTGTTGGCATGATCAGCAACCACTTTCGATATCTTACATTTCTCATTTATCCTCATCCCCCAACTCGATTTGATTGTCCGGAGTAAGATTTCATCTGACTTGATAAGATGCCCAATTTGGGAAAGCATTTACCAGTCTGACTTAGATAAATGCTGAGGATAGAGATACATCCTTTTGCTGCCATAGATTGTAAAAAAAGGTTTCTAATTTACTCAGCGGATACAGCATCAGTTTTACTGAAGTGTACATTCATTTCTCTTCGTAAAACCAACTATTGAAAGTTTCAACAAAAACAAGCAGTTAAGTTATCAACGAAGCAGCTTATAGTTGTTTTCGTTACAGTTTGGGTTATTTTAATTTAGATTTCTTTAAATAAGAATGAGTTTTTGAGAACATTTCTACTCACATATATAGCATTTCTTTAAATGAAAGTATTTCTCGTGACGGTTTGAATTGCATCCATCGGAAAACGATCGCTGTTGATTTCAGAATATTTCATTTAATTCTTTTTTTTTTTGATCTCCAAGTATGTGTCAAACCATCAACCCAGGACTGTTCAAGTTTTTTTCAAAGTGGGGAACATTGCAAAGATTTTTGAACTGAATGAAAGAAAAATTGTGGGAAATTTATTCATCATCAAAGGAATAGTGTTACTGCTAAAGCGTTGACAAGATTTAGGTGTCTACAGTAGGAATACTTTCAACTCTGATAGTATGGAAAAAGAAAGGTGCCGCTGAAAGCTGCCATCATTTTTTTCCCTCTCCCAATGATCATCAATTCGTATGATTGAATAACAAGTTGAGTATTAATCAGATCGGGAGATTGTCATGTACGAATTTGCTTTGCAGTTGAGGACCATGCTTAACAAGCTTTGAAATCCAAACTGTGAAGTTCATTCAAAATCGTAGGAATTTTCTATCCATTTTTATTCTGAAGCTAACAAATGATTTTAGTATTCATATAAAAACTCAGAATTTACAATTGTCAGGATTCTCCCTGGAATTTGTAAAACTGAGGGGCATTCTGGACCCGACTTTTCGAAGTTTAGCCTGAGCATGCTGAATTGAAATGCAACATGTTTTGTATTTGGTGTTTAGGGCTTTAAATGGCTTACTGTGCAATCTCCCCCCCTATAAAACAAAAAACAAAATCATACTTATCTATTGTTAGTTTCTTTTTGTGTATACTATCTGCACACAATTTGCGCGTATTGGCTCAATCGTGTAATCTTTTGTTTTTCGGTTCCAGTCATCAAGAAATTTATACGTAACTGACATTTCTTTTGCTATTGCCGCTTGGTTGTCTCGAAAGACAAATGTCTGCCCTCGGAACGGTTTCCTTACAAACTCTTCAATCAAGAAGGAACGCTACCTTATTATTCTGTCTGTCATCACAGTCATTATCAAAATGGTTTGGTGAATTTAGTTTCAGTTTCCAAATCCAAAACTGTGAGAGATATCCTTATTTGAACTGCCAGAGTAAAGAGGCTCCTAAATGTTATATATCAAACGTTTCACTTTTATTTCTTCAGTTCAACAGTTCAAGACTCCGTCCTAATTTTTGCTCAAATCTGTTTCATCATTAGTTTTTGTTCAGAGTTCAGTTTCCTTACCCTTTCTCATCTGTACTTTTTTCTTCTTGGCCTATCTATTTATTGTCTTAATCGTCGTCGCATTCTTTGTAAAGTTGTTTGGAGTCACTTGACTTCACAACTCCTTTGGCATTTTCAGAACTATAATGCATATGGGTTTTTGTTTTGTTTAGAGGTAATTGTTCTTATTCATTCTAATCTTTATCTGTAACCGTGGTCGCGGACTTCTATGCATTGATTTTCTGAATCGTCTACTCATTCTATATCAAAGTGTTTGGGTTTTCTTCACAGTTTACAACTCTCCTTTGTGACATTTTAGGATTGGTAAGGATGAACAACTTCATACTCAAACCATTTTTTTTTTCCTGTGACATATCTCACTCGGAAATAAAGTCATTCGTGAAAAATAGATCTGAAAACCTAGTGAAAAAAAACCACAAAATTAGCTGATTTCAGTTGTTACAACCAAAATTGTGCATGGTTTTTTCTATTTTTCTCCTGGTTCACAAAACGGATTAAGCCTGCATTTGTACAGGTTTGTTACATCATGTATACAGTTGATCACACAAGTTATGAACTCTGTCTGAGACTATTTTGTCAGGTTTACCAATCCTTTATCATATCTTTAAGAGGTTAAGTTTCTTGTGCTCTTTTTTCTGTTTTGATGCATGGAAATCTTTTTGGGGGATTTTTCCGATAGTTTTCTCTGCACTCGCAGGTGAAGTGTTAAGAATTTATTTGGTCTCCATGTGCAGTGTTTTCATGTGGCATAAGCTTCGCTGTTATCACAGCTTGTGCAAACCATATTATTAATTGGAGTTTTGAAACACGAGGAAAGATTGTTTTTCTCACATTGAAGTGTTGTCTGCCAGCAAATCACAGATAATAAATTTAACAAAATTATAAAAAGTGGTCGTATCACAAAGGCCTATTGTACTTGATAATGCTAAGTGAAATTTGACACCAAAGAGTCAAATTTTGGATTTGCCCTTAATTTTGTAAGTGACTAGTCCAGCAGGACCAGTAAGCATGCAGCTTTGCTGGTTTGCCAGATTTTTCACAGGTTCATAATTTGGGGTTTCTTTTCAACATTGGACTGTGTGTTGAAGCAAGATGAACAATCAGTGGTTTGCATGAAGCCGTGGCATGCAATCAACTTGCCAGCTGGACTATGGACAGAATTTTGACCAGTCCTTGTTTTTTTTTTAACTAGCATTCGGCCAGCGGACTTCAAACAAAATTGCCCAATTTCTATATATGTATATTGTCCAAAATTTCATGTCACATGTTTTCAAATAACTGTGTAATAGATTGAAAGGGTAACCATCCGTTGTGAATAGAAATTTACAGCAAATTATCAAGTCAATTTTATTAAAGTCAATTTTACCCGCGAAAAAAAAACTTTTTTTTTTTTCATAATACTGTTTACCACTAAAACAGCTTTTTCGTGTGACAAAATAGCACCTTCTGTTGAATGAAACAATCAGCACAATGTAACGCACTCTCTCAAAGCAGTTCAACGAAGGGACTTTATGCCTAAGACTAAAGTTAAATAAATGTTGGATTGTGAATGCCTTATTCCTCGGTCTCATGCAAGTAGATGCCATGAATTCTTGATTGTATTGAATGTGTAATATCAGTTGGACATGCTTGAACAGAGCATTACAGCTTAATATGTTTGCAAAAAATCTTGAACAAAAAAAAAACATAGGAAGTGTGATCTCTGATATTAATAGATGCGTAATTCAGAGCATTACAAAAAATGAAGAAGAGAACAAATAAAATAGAAACAAAACACCAATAAATCCTCACTATCAGCAGCCCCCATAATTATGTGTTTGATATTTTCCAGGGTTTTTGTTTATGTTTGTGGTTTGACGTTTTGTTCTGCTCCATTGGCAATGGCTGCTGGAAGAGAGCATGGACAAGTAGAGAGAACCCGCCTTCATATAGGAGAGATTTGCAATCAATTATCATAATTGCAATTAATTATCTTAACATTGTACACAGTCAGCTCTATAGCAAACCAAGCTTTGGGAAGTGATTAGCATCTATGACTTAATACAGGAACAGTTTTACAGAGGAGAGGACAATTTTGTGGGGAATTAGAAAACACAACTAGAAAAGATAAATCACGATCTCATTCGTCTGAGACGAACTTTTTGTAATTTTCAGGATGAAACTGCTTCTCAATAAATGAACAAAAAATTGATATTTCTTATCGAGCTGGAGTAATGGGCTTGATTGCCGGATAATTCCGTCAGACGAAGTGGGCCGATGCCAGCAGTTCAAAGGAAACGTTATCAATTACAGTAGACCCTGGAAAGTTGAGTGTCCACACCTCAGTTGATTTATTTATCATAAAATAATGTTGCTCATCGTGGAAAATAAATTACTTCGAAAATATTTCTCAAGGTAAACAATACCAATTTGTACTTTTTCAACAATTCATGCAAGTTTTATGTACCTCCAGCAAATTTTATAGCAACTGCAACAGACAGTATCTATGTCAGCGATGGGCCCTGAGTCACATTTATGAAAATACATGTTTCAAATCTGGGCTACTGAGTGAAATGCGCAGTTTACTAGCCTGGTGGGCTACTTTACAAAAAGCTTTAGCTCAGTGCCTGATTAAAAGAAGTTCTGCACAAAAAATGAAGAAACCTGTTTTTGTAAGAATACACAATATAAGTTGAAATGATTCTTCGTGTAATGTCTGCAAATTTGTCATCTCTAAAGTAAAATAACAACAACCTCAGAAACATCACAGTATAGGGAAGAGATTGAGGCAGTCATCTCATAATCTCATAATTCTAATCTCATAATTGATCCAAGAAGTCTCTTTGAGTCTCACTTCTGAATAATTGACTAGAGAACTGCCAACAATGTAACCAGTTGAATAATGAGTAAAGAAGGTTATTTTTTTGACCACTAATTCTTTTAAAACATGGGTGGAGCATGAAGCATTAAAGGAATATTAGGACTTCATTCGTTAAGGAATCAAGCAGATTAGTTGATACAAAGAGTTTTGTGGATTGAGTTTCTCTGCAAAAAAAGCATGTCATGTTTTGAAGACATGGATGAGTTCATATAAGTAGAACTTGTGCTTGATAAGTTGATTTATATAATTGTTAATGACGAATTGGTTTTCTGCATGTATGCTCACCCCTGTTGCTTTTTCAGGCACACACACACACAATTAGAATCAACTACAATCTTTCTTTCAAAATGAAAGCATCTTTTGGACGCTTATATTATGGGTAAGTGCTACAAAAAAATCCAAATTTTTATGGCAGATGTTGACCTAAAAATTGTTTTTTGTTTCTGGTTATTACTAAAATTATGCAGTGTTTTTAACAATTTTCACGATAGGCGGAATAACATTCTGTCCACGTCGTCTTGAGTGCTGCATCAACGTATGCAAGAAGATCTCACCCGGGTAGCGATATACACTGTACCTTGGACTCACCCGACCATCTCTTAGGCTGATATTCCTTCCTGGCGGTAGGAGCTCCGCAGCTCAATCTCGGGTTAACCAATCTCCCGGCCCATCCCCCTGTAAGATTGGCGAGACATAAGGAGAAAAAAACGGGACAAAATAGCCGTGTTTGCGGGTTGAACATGATATGTGCACTATTCATTACAATTCATGTAATTGCTTCATGACTTGGGCAGAAAGTCCGTGCAATGTCTTCTTTTTGTGTGTGTGTGTGTGTAAAGATTTTAGGAGATAAGTTACATATGGGGGAAAAATTGAACATGCCACACAGATCATTCCTGTTTGAAATGCAAAATTGACTCATAAAATGGAATCGTAGTTAAATTACACTGGCTGCCAAATTCTATGTTTTGGTATGGTTTTATTAGTTGGTTTTTCCCACAGGTACATGTTGTCTGTTTTGATTGGATATCGTCCAAGTTCTGGAATGAACTGAACATTCTCTGTACATGGAATGTTGATGTCATTGAACATTTTTGCATTTAGCAAAAAAATAAATAAATAAATAAAATGCATTTGATTGGTATAAAACACAGTGGCATTTCACACTGTTTTATGGAGGGTAGAGACTTGCATTTTTTTTCTCCATTTTTATAAGGACTCTTTCTATTGGTAAAATGAAAGAAACACAAAACTGATTTTGACCTTGGAGCCCCTCTTGAATGTGACATTTCTTATGGGTGAATAGGAACAAAAGGTAAGGAGATATTCATATATCATATTGTGTACAATGAGGAAGTTATACTCACAAAACATTGATTCCCGGCCGGGTATATTTGATACAGAAAGATCAATATCATGAAATTTTCTATACCATTTTTCGGTGTCATTGTATCAGCTGTTTGTTTTATTTGGCCCAAGTAAATTTGGAATGATCGGACAAATAGTTCAGGATTCTCCCGAGGATTTTTTTTTCTCAATTCTGGGCAAAATTTTGCAAGCATGATGAATTGAATCAGGGTCCTGTAAATGTTTTGTTTTGGTACTTGATGGTAATGTTTGATTTTAAAAGCTTTACTGGACAATCTAGAGTATTATAGATGGTTTTATTGAATGATAGATTGTGCATTGAGAAGAACCCTGCGATTTTGTTGATAATCTAAAATGGAACAGAAAGAAAAAACAAAACAAAAAACAAAACAAAAACTCTTCACTGCATTTTATTTTCAATACCACTAGATGCTCAGTTTGTTGAGCACTGGCACTTTAATCCAGAGGTCAAATCCAGAGGTCACAGGTTCAAGTCCCCCTCAAGTCAATATTTCTTTGTTCAATCCAAAATGATTTAAAAATTCACCCCTTCAGTTTCCCTTGTGGCTTATTACTTGATAATCTCAAATGATTCACACATTTTAAAGTGAAATCTAAAGGTGTGTAGAAATGTTGTCTTCTTTGGGAAAATTTGCTAAAAGTTTGCTTTTACACTTTTGCCATGCAAAGTATGAGAAAGACAGAAAATTGTGAAATGTATACAAATATAATCAGGTCAGGTATTTAATCGCTCTGTAAAAAAATAGGTGCACATTTTGAAGTTTTGTGATACTTTTTTTAACAACCAAAATAAATTGTCTACTCTTCACTAAAACATCCCTGTTTCCCTCCTTACTTCTAAGTCCTCAAAACTGCCCACACATGATTCCAAATTGAACCAAAAAGAGGAACTTCAGCCCACTTATTCATAATTAAACAAGAGGATTAAGGAAGAGGACCTGCCAAAAATAGCCAGGAAATCTGGGTACAGTTTCTGATTAGGGAAGTACCTCTATATCAATCTGTGGAAACCACAAAATATTATGAGGAAACTAAAATAAAATGCAGTGAAGTGGTTATTATTATTGTAATTTTACAGTATGCAGACAGAAGATAATTCTAACCGATTCCCCCAGGGGCACAGTATTTTTCTTTGTTTCCTTCCCTTTTTCTCTTTTTTTTTTATTTCCGTTTTTTTTTTTTTTTTTTTTTTTTTTTTTTTTTTTTTTTTTTTTTTTTCCTTCTTTTTTTTGAGTCTCCTCTGCTGGTGCCCTTTTTTTTTTCTTTTTGAGAGACGGCGTTAGAGTAACATCCTTGAATGAATTGTTGACGTAACTTCTGCAAATCCTGGTTTTGTGTGGGGTTCACAAATAAATCTTATCACCAATCTCAAGAAAATATTGCTAAAGGTGAAACAGAAACGTCTCACGAAGAAATCACAATGACCAAATTTGAGCAATGGAACATTGGCTACTTTTAAATAATGGTGAAAACTGATGTGTTCAATACCACAGAATAACTCAGAAAACATGCACGCTTTTCCAATCCTTTGCAGTTATTAGCCTATAAGTGCTATTGTACAGGATTGGTAGAGCTGACAAAGTCACTGTCTTTTAAGCTGTTACAATCAAATATTGATATCAGCTTGATACCAAGCAGTGCAAAATCCCTGATAAGACGTATCATTTGCGATTTTTTTCATTAAATAAATGTGATGACATTGCTTGCATGAAAACCAGTAAAAAGTTGATGTACTTTTTCTTTAAAAAATGTATTATATGAAAGAAAGTAGTCGCATACAGTGTTCATGTTTTGTGTGTTCAATCATATACATGAAAAAGTAACCCTTTACAAATATGGGCTTCTATTGTGTGAGCCAGGAGAAAATAGTGAAAAACCATGCACAGTTTTCAGCATGTAAACACAAAGTTGTAACTACCAAAAACAGCTGTTGCATTAAAAAAAAAAAAAAAAGTTTTCAGATACAGTTTCCTCGAATATGACTTCATTTCAGAGATGGGTTTAGTACGAACTTCTTTGAGCTTTCAGACTAATCCTTACCAATTATGTATAATACCTTGGAAATTCCCTTCTCTTTGGATACAGGTAAACTGAAAGGGGACGCAAAGTGCTGGGGAAAGTGATAATTGTGAACTACTAAAATATGACCTTGATATTTGCACAACTAGTTCTTTTTGTGGGCAACTTGTCAGGAATAACAAACTTGACACTTGGCAGCAGGCACCTAACAAGGGCAGAAAATCACATTACAAGGAAACAGATTATGTGGAAAATATTTTGAATAAATATTTTTTGAAGATTTTTGATTTCGTAAATCCTGCTTTCTCAATGATCGTAATCGCGCACACAAATCCTCAGGAGTTTCTACATCCTGTATTTAATGTCAAAACAAAGCTGCAGATGATTTTCAGCGTCACGGGAAAAAAAATATGGCCAAGACAAGAGCGAGCTGTTTGATGTATAGGTGCATTCTCAAATGCCTTTTGCTTTCTTTAATCTTGTACAGTTTAATCATGACTTGTTAGCAGCGTTGTAACCAAGTCATTTTTTTTCTCATGTCAAGTCAGGTCGCAAGTAATCTTTACTCAAGTCAAGTCAAGTCACATTTTTCAGCATATTATAAAAAGCACATTGTCCTTAATTTTGGTTCTAATAAACCAAAATCAATTTTGTAAAATGTTCAGCTAGTTTTCTCGAATATTACTTCATTTCAGAAGCTAATTTATTAAGGGAAAAATGGTTCTAACATGAACTTCATAATCAGTACACTTTCAGACTAGAGTTAAACATTATTTTTTTAGCCTTACCAATTCTGCTTAATAGCTTTAAAGATATTTAAATTCTCAAAAACACATGATTGTACAGATAGTTGACTCTGTGTGTAAAGTAAGGTACAAGGATGATCTATAGGCAGACAGGGGTTTCTGTTAACTTATGTGTTCAGTCTAATGAACCCGACTTGTGAATAATCCACAAGCTCTTTCTCTAGTCCTCTTAGTCCTCAAGTATTTTAAATAAAAAAAATTCAATCAGATCTCATGGTTTTTCTGACCAAGCTTTTTTTGTTGTTCTTTCAACAAGTTTATAAAGTAGAACTAAAGAACTAATTGGTTGGTGCTGTTAACAGCAAAACTATCGAGTGTAAAAAAATAAAATAAAAAATAAATTAAACCTCATCAGGAACAAAACAAAGATCAATTCAAAGGATCCATACAACCAGAAAATATATTTTTGTAATAATTTTTTGATCTTTGTGGTTTCCTGAATAATGTGGAGCATTTTTAAGTGAAACTCAACATTAGTTGCACAATCCTCCACATATTTATTTTGACTAAAAACAAAATTTTTGCTGGCCTTGCAGATTACCAGCTGAAGTGTTTTGACTCGCCCGCCACTGTTTTCACTTACATTTTGGCAAGCAGGCAGCAATAGCTAAGACAGAACTTGGGCATGTCTGGCAGAGGAAGTAAGCGATGTTAGAATACAACAATAACGAAATAAAAATTTATTCCAGCACGGTCATGGTGCTCCTATGTAGACCTCTTGCATAGGACGTCACAAACCCAAAATAGTCCCCTCAATCATGAGGTAAATGAAGAGCTACCATTGGCTGAGAATCATGCGCAGGGCTTGCATGCACGTTTCCAATGTTTTGACATTAAAGATGGTGGTCATTGCAAGAGGGTCTATCATTATTGCCATGTCATCTCTGCAGAAAGAGAGAAATTATAGAAACAATAAATTTCACTATTTATGCACAACCATTGAGAAAGAATGGTGACACAACCGCCCAAAATGAGTCCAGAAGATGTCACTCTGCCTGCCTCAATCTGTTGCATTCACCCATCAAGTCTTTCAACATCAGAAGCATTTTCATGGTCATTTTGAGATGGACTATTACTACAGTCAAACAATTTGGCTCTGATATTTATCTTTCCAAATCATTCCATCAGTTCCAATGCAGAACCTGATACCTTCGGCAGAATTAAGATTTCAACCTCAACCGCCCATGCAGGCGCTGCAGTTGGTTTCCTCAATACCACCAACTCTATCATTTCTTTTCTCCATGCTCTTAACAACATTATCCATCATAAAATTTTATAACAGTTGTTTACACACGCTTGCCAAGCCATCTCTCTGCTGTGTCTTCAGTCCCACCCAGTAGGCCTGTCACTATCTATTTGCCACGGCAGCCTCACGCTCAGCGTGTGGCGGGTGCTACTGCATAGCGGCCGGGCTGTGGCCATGGCCGTGGGGGCCTGCCGGTGAGTCCCCAGTACGTGTAGACCATGTGGGAAGTACTGCAAGCCTTGGGAGACTCTATGCAGTCAATATTTGGCAGCAGCTGAGTTGGGCTATTACAGGCAACACCTGATAGCAACAGGGATCTCTCTGATGTTGCAAATGTTGCTAACTTCCAACAGTCCCT
>CM021539.1:2879615-2890481 GCA_010994315.2 Pisaster ochraceus | reverse complement strand
TCTTCCACACTTATGCCACTCCACTTCATCACTTACCAAACCAAGCAGTTTGGGATAACTTCTCCCACCACTCTTACCCATAGTGGTAGGCTAGACCTCTGTCTAATCACCTTCTTATAACACCCCCCTCCCCTCCCCCCCCATCTGTAAGACACCAACAAAATCTTTAGCAGATTCTTCCACCAATTGTCCTGCATTTTCTCTTAATCCACTTTTTTCCCCTTCAAATTGCCTCTTTTTCTTAAAGATTAAGAAGGAGATTCGATCTTCTCTTCCCCCCCAAAAAACCCAAAACAAAACCTTGATGTTTATTCGTGAACCACTGTCTGCAGTTGCAGAGTGATAAACAATCTGTCCTCAAGACTCATCCCTGCCATGCCATCACTGACGGCATCAAACAAAAATTTGAAAGACAGGGGAAAAAATACGCCGTCCTTAGGGGACGATCACTTCCAAATTTCCCGGGGACATATTTTGATTAACACCATGGACGCCTTCACACCTACTGGTGTATTAACTGTTGCAAGATGTCCTCTTCTGAAGATCTTTGAGGGAGGAAGAACAGGAGAGAGATTTGAGAGTTGCTCTTGATGAAGGGTCCTGTGCCGTAAATCTCTGAAGATGCTATTTTCTTTCATCACTGTCCTTTGTTGATGAAAGATTCTGCGGAGGGAAAATTGATGACCATGTGTGGCCTGTTATATTGGATGATTTATGCGCCGTAATTTACAAACCATTTTTGGGGGGGTTGTGTGTGTGGGTTTGTTTTTCATTCTTTCTGTTAATGTTTGCTGTGTTTGTTTTCAACTTCCAAATAAAGTATGTGAATATCATTCTTCTTTGGAAAATATTCAAAACATTTCATTAGTTTACACTTAATTTTTCATATCATAATTTTTTTTATAAAATTTCCAAGTAGTAATTTTTTTCAAAACAAAATCTTCTTTGTGACCACTTTCATTTATTTATTTATTTAGTTAGTTATTTGTGATTTGGGGAAACGCTTTTGATACATAAGTGCAGGAAAACAGGTCTACATTGTAAGCATAAATCTGGTCTTTTTAAAACATTAGCCTTCGAGGAAGACTCTGCTAGGATCAAAACATCAGGCCATTAACTAATTTTGGCTTTTTTCAAATTGTTAAAGTTAGTTGTTTGAGAAAAAAATATATTCTGACTAACTCTTGAATCATCAAAAGAACAGTTACAAGATTTTGAGAAGTGTGTGTTGGTTAATGCATGGTTGATTTAAGAACAGTGTCTCAAATCATTTTTACTTGAAGTGCCAAAGATTTACAGTTTAATCCTGAAGACTCTCTACTCCAACTCCTTGATGTAGTGTAAAGCTTAATCTTTATTTATCCAGCTTTTCTAATCCTATCACTTTAGTAGGATTATCTCCAATGAACTGCTCAACAGTGTCTGTTGTGATAAGCTGTGATTAGTCAATGTATATTCATCCTGTGATTAGTCCTTTATCCTCAATTAGAGCTCTCATAGTCCATTGAAGATGGAGATAAGGGAGTCTTTTGTTACACTGTGCAATAAGCCTGAATCAAGTGTGAAAACAGATTAGTTTTGCCTTGTTTATTACAAAATGGTATGGGCTAGCATGGAGGTAGAAAGTAAGCACCACTTCTCAACTGTGGGCTACTACAATCTGTGCAACCTACCAGTACTTGTTTACAACAGGTTTTTTTTAATGTGTAAAGTTAGTTTTGAGTGAGAAAATAGAATTAGCTGTTGCAAACTGCTTACCAACCAAAAGAACCTATGGTATTAATGCGAAAAAAAATGTATTGGCCTGACGTTTCCACCCTAGCAGAGTCTTTCTCAAAGGCTAATTTTGAGTGTATGAATGTAACTTTATTTACTTCATTTGACCAACAGACTGATTGCATCGGAAAGATACATTTAGGACAATACAAGTTTACAATCTGGGTGATTGAAGTTTACTAGCTTGGTAACCTGGATGAACTGTGCCAACAAAGCAGTGCTCCTTGGTTGTTGACTATTATACATTTTCACTGAGTTTCAAGAATTGAAATTTTGATACGCTTGAGAAAACTGACCACAGGTGTCAAATGACTGTTCCTTTTTGCATGTGATAATTTCTGTGGAGTTTTATTTACTGCAAAGTCGCTGCATGGTTAAGGTCTCTGTAATCATAACCCAGCCTGTGATTTTGATTGGCTCCATGCCACCCCACCCCGCCAAACAACCCATGCTTTGGCACGATGCCAGACAGCGCACCAATCGTAATCAGTATTCAAATCATTGTTCTTGCCCGTTCCTGCTGATCAACCCACACCAAAGGCACGTGGTTTCATTTTCCCCCACTGTACAAGCCTTGACTGCTGGGAGTGCCATCAACACATCCCAGAGTTCAAGACAAGATGCTTCCCATTAGGACATCTGACAGTGATAAGGAAGTTGGAGGCGGTGATTGCTGCATCATCATCTCACTCTCTCCGCATCACTTGTCTATTATTAAGGAGCAATCATACCCAGTAGTTCCTTATTACGACCTCTCGAGGGGATCAGGAGCAGGGGGGGGAGTAATTTCTTGATGTGAAACTTGTATGAGAGCATCGCACGTCCTGTCTGCAATGGTGTGAAGGTGATACATTACTTGGATGTGGCAATGGCCAAACTACGTGTGGTAACCTTGTGAGGCTGCTGAGGGTTTGGGTCAAAGGTCATAGACCACAGTAGGCTGGGTTTAAATGGGTACAAAAATGATTGTAAAGGATCTTGCATTGCATTCTTACAGATATTTGTTATGTGTTGCTCCTGCTGGGAGCCATAGAAAAATAACTATGGTCATAATAGCCCATATGCATGTCCCAGTGCGCGTGATCGGTGCGCAAAGGATTGAAGGTAAAATCCGAGTCCAAGCAAAACCGGCAACCATCATGGTGCGCTGATTTTGAAGCAATGCAGTACACGACTATAAAATGTGGCATATCTACAGGTAAACTTCAGCATGGCGTCCATCTTGGCTGCTTGATTTATTTTTTAACTGTACTCAGTTTCCCAAGATGCGTTGCGGTATATTTTTAAGATGCCGCTTGTGAATAATGGGCTATTGGCTGATTTGATGCCAATGAAATCTTTGTGGGAGAATTAGAGAAAATTAATGACTCTCGCGTTAAAGAAACAAATGACCTCGCATTATCCAATTAGTTTTAAAAACAAACATGGTGAGAGATGGTGGAAAATAATACAAGTCAAGTCAACGCTTGAAATCCATTAAGAACTTTGAGTCAAAGGAAGAACAGTTAATGTCATGTATGTGTGTATGTATGTACCTTTCCCTCCACCAACCCCTCTGGAAAAAAAAGAAAAGAACAAAAAGAGAGAAATAGCAAAGAAGCATTCTGTGGGCTGCAAAAACAATCTCCTTCTGATGGATATTTTATCTCATATTATTTAGTAAAAATATATATGTATTGCTTGTGTAGAAACCATAGTTTTCATATGATAAAGCTTTCACTGGCTTATTATGATGTACACATATTTTAACCTAATCTACGACCGTGAAAGCATTTTTACATAGTCCAAAATGGCACTAACGCTTTGGAGCAAGGAAGCAATTCCAAAACTTGACGATTTCATTGTCTCTGGTGCTCACCATACTGGACTGTGCTTTGTGTCAGCTGCACAGAGTCAAACTAATATACACACTGCTAAAAATGGTAGTCTTCAAATAAGAAACAATTTTATTTGAAAAATGTTTTCTTGTGTCACTCCCAAAAAGCTCAGCAGAACAATTTTCTAGGGAGTGACACAATAATTGTTGTCTTGAAATTGCCTTTTCCTTATTTCAAGAGTATTTTTGGGGGTTGTGTACAGTGAAAGTATTCTTACAAAATCCATTACGGCATCAACCCTTTAAGCAATAGAGCAAGGAAACAATCCCGACTTGGAACGTTATATATTTTCTCTGACGCTCTTACATGGACTGTGCTTTGTGTCAGCTGCACAGAATTGAACGTAACAAAAAAGGTGTGAAGTCCCCCGGCAGAGTCGCAGATCGACAACAGATGCCGTTGATGTGACCAGTTATCTTGCCCGACAACAGCGGCAGAGGTGATGCAATGGGAACGGGAGGTAGCAGGCTCGGCTGGCACTGCGATGGCCAACCGTGCGTGGGCCTCTGGTGTGCAAGTTTTCTGTGTGGTGATATGTTTGCATATTTGACACCAAATAGACTTTGTAAAATTGAACAAATACAAACAGGTATTTTTTTCAAGAAGGGTGGATATAGTTTTTCCACATAAGTAATATGGCATCAACGGAATCAATGTGTAATGTAATACGGTGTATGTAATGATACTGTGTCAAACTGTTGTTCAAACAAGTTTTTGTCAATTTTGGACAAATCTATGGAGATATTTGATTTCATCATCTTCATATTCCTAACACCAAGTAGAAAAACCCACACCAGTTGATTGTCCACGCCTGCATCCTGTTTTGAAGCTGCATTATTTAAAAACATATTTTAAGGTTTTGTTTTGTCCTTTAAAACTGTGCAACCTACTTTTTATAAAGTGGGCTGCTTCTTTAAAAGCTTAAGTACTACAAGGTCTGCTTTTAAATGCAAAGTATACCTTTGGTTTCTGGAACCATTTGATTGTTTCAATACTATATACCTAAATGTATACAATAAAACCCGTGAAAATTTCATTTCAAAAGGTGATATTGTGTTTTGAGATATTGCCAAAAATCCCATGCAGGAAGAGTAATCTGTAATTGGAATACACAATCTGAGAAACGTATCTGACAGTAACAAATCTCAGATTCAAAGTTGTTGGGAATAAAAACGGATATCTTTTTCTATAGCCACATTTTTACTTCGAAGTGAAATGATTCTCAAAATGCTTATACTGTCGAAAGCTGCTGTACTTCTAACCAAGTGAGTTTTATTGCCATTAATTTTAAGAGTGATTACCAAACGTATACCTTTCCTTTAAGTTGCCAACGCATATACATGCAGCACGAATGAGTGTCTCAAATTCATGAATAAAAATTACTCATTTATATTCACAACCAATCTCAAGAACTGGAACCTTAAATTGGATACATTTAGAAACTCAGCATCCAAGGACTTGGATGAATAAAAATTACTCATTTATATTCACAACTATAATCTCAAGAACTAGAACCTTAAATTGGATACATTTAGAAACTCAGCATCCAAGGACTTGGATGACACTAGAAAGCTACAATATCGGGCTGTTCCTGCTCACATAATGTCATTTAAACCTCGTAGCACGATCCATACAGTACATCTACATCCAGGGCTGTTGCAGTAGTGAAGAATCCAGTCAAACATAGCTGCCATATTGTTTCAACATTGCTAGTTGATTCAGCATTTTTTTTCAGGAGCAATGTAAATACCACTGTGGGGGGATGCTAACAAAATGTGCGGTGGTCTCAACAACGGAACAGTTTGCCAGTAAATGTAAATTGTCAATTTAAAGTTGCATGGCCTGGATTTCGCCAACTGTAGTATTTTACAAAAAAATATATTGATAGAATTTTGACACATGATGCTTTTTTCAAAACGAAAGCCATACGAAAACGTTAATTGTGTATGCCATGGATTAAATTATTCACAAAATACATGTTAAATTGTTTGTACATGGGTGATGGACGTGAGATAAACTGATGTGGGAATGCCAACAATATTTCATATTTAGTTGTTAATTACCTACCACTTACCTGTGGTGAATGTTTTGTGTGCAATACCTTTAATTAAAGCTTATAACTTTCTCAAATCTATAAGAATAATTGTCAAATATTAAACAATTTAATTCTCAGGCCAAATCGGCTAAAAATCGAACTAGGCATCTTTTGAAGGGATGATATTGAATTAAGTTAGTCCTTCTTCCACCTCTGTCGATCCTTCTAATTTCCTTCTTTTTATAAAGTTAGTTTTTTTCTGTGAAAATTATCAACAAAATAAGTTGCTAAGGAATAAACTTTTGAAATTCAGGTTCACAACTTTTTTCAAAATGTTTCCGATGTTGTGTAGATTGCAGTGAAGTGATAAGAACTTACTGAAACAAATTATAAAAATAAAAAAACTATTTTTGCCTTGTTTGTATGTGTATGTTTATTTTTTAGTAGTTATTTTAGAATCATTTCATTAAGAAAGAGATAAGGTTGACTTTATTTTTCTGAAATGTACATAGGTAAATTTGTCTATAAAAAAGAAATCTCCCCAACTCAGCATCATCTAAGGCAAGTGTTAAGACTCCAGTCACCCGTTACTGATTTTAACGAATATTTAAAAACCGTAGCCTTTTTGCAGTTCTTTATTGCTCATTAGTGTTCCCAGAGACATGCCCTTCAATGTAAGACTGATAAATAGAGTGACCATTTAGGGTTTGGGACCCCAAAATGGGAGACAAAATGTGCCCAAATGAGGAATTTTGATGTGGCTTAGACCTCTGTGTGGCCACTGTGGGTCTACATGTATATAGTGTACATGTACATGTAATGTACATCAAACTCCTCAGTTGTAGGCCGTGCTGTTGTGCTATGTGTGTGTGCATGCATATTGCATTGAGTATAAAGCCAACCAGGTCTGCTGCACAACCCATCAATGTAGACTAAAGTCAGACAGTTTGGATGATTATTGGGTTTTTTTATTTGTGATTAAAACATTTTTTGTTTTTCATTTAATCCCATCACATAAATTAAATCAAGTTAAATAGTACAAACCATTTTCCATGGCCTGATGTTTCGACACTGTAGCATAGTCTTTCATTATTACATCTGAGAAAGACTCTGCTAGGGTCAAATTATCTGGCCATGAACTATTTTTTGCCATTGTACTATAGTTAAGAAGTTTGCAACAGCTAATTCTGTTTCCTAAGTTAGGCTAAGTAATAATAATAATAATTTAAGTATAAAAAATGTAATAACAGTACATTACAAAAAAATGAAACTTTGCCCTTGGAAAATCAGAAAAATTGTGACTAACTATATAGCCCTAACAGTTTATGAAAGCCAACACCATGGGTTTATGTAGGTCAGCCCTTGTATTCGATAAAATGTTCCTACTTTGTTTTCCGAGGACCAAATCATGCCTGTAAATTCAAACCAAAGTCCCACCACAGACCTAATTGCATTTCACTGTAAACCCATTCCAAGAAAGTAGGGTGTGCCCTTATAACTTCGTTAATAAATATAGCCAGCTGGACCACTTGACATGTCATTTAAGTCTGCAATTTTTTTTCATCGGTTGATGATATTTATAAGAATGCTATTTATCACTGACTAGCTGGCAGGACCACTTGCAAAAATGTTTTTCTTTTCACTGGCATTTGGCCAGCAGACCACTGTTACAGGAGAACCCTAGATAAGGGTTTCATTGCTGATTTGTCATGAAACTTTATTCTATGGCGATTACGAACTCTTAAAAAGTAACAATGTCTAGTTGGGGCATATCTCTTGATGTAGATGAAAGGCCGCAACAGGGTGTGCAGGTTAGCGTAGTGGTTTCTTCCCAGACTTTCACCCGTGTGGACCCTGGTTAGAATCCCACCCGGACCGCAGCCTTGCTTGTGGATTGGGTTTTCAGTCTGTTATGATTGTGTGGGTTTTCACTATTTGGGGTTGTTTACCCCACATTTAGAATTGAACATTTCTTCCTCGTCTTTTCTACACAGCTATCATATAAAGATTTATTGGTTTTGTGACCAGAATTTAGGAAAGAAAAGTGTCAAAACAGCTGTAAATTAAGAGTATGACATTCATTGCTCACCTGCAAGAGTTTGAAGGTACACAGGTATTATTAAGGATTGGTAAGGATACAACATAACTGTTTATTTTTAGTCCAAAATCTTACTGATTCTAAAGTTCATCCTCGAATCATTTTTGTGTGAAATATTTCCCTCTTAAAGGAAGTCAAATTCGAGAAAAACTGTGTCTGAAAACCTTTTTAAAAAACACAACAGCTAATTTCGGTGTTTACAACCAAATTTAAGGACAGTGTATTTTACATGCTGAAAATTGTGCATGGTTTTTCACTGTTTTCTCCCGACTCACACAATGGATAAAGCCCAGGATTGTTATTTCATGGATACGTTTGATCACACAAAACATGAACACTGTAACTATTTTGTCAGCTCCACCAATCCTGTTTGATACTTTTAACACAAAAGAAATAAGAAAGTGTTAGGTGTAAGACACCTTGACGTCATGTTCGTTTCTGCTTGGACCCCAGTACACCGTATGCACTGAGTCACTTGCTGGCAGTTTGTGTGTTCAACTAGACAAGGACACCAAGGCCTACGTCAAGCAGTCTCATGAAGCAGCCGGTAACCCCGACCGCACTCAGACCCACGACCCAATCGGCAAAACCCCTTTGATAGGATTTAGGAACTCTCTTTGGAAGAAGATCTCTCCGGCAGCGTCGGTGACATCAGTGGGATTCCAGACCCACGTCACCGTTGCCGATGGACGCCCAGTTAAAACACCCCTTGTTGACTCGATTGACTTCATGCAGAGCCGGCTATGGGGAAAGAGAAAACCCGATGTCGCTTTTGTGTTTGTAATGCAGCCCGGCACTATTTGTCCAGCGTACATTTTCTCTGTTTGAAAATCCTCTAAGATTTCAAAATGAGGCGGCATGTTTTATTGAAAGGGTGTGTTTAACATTTAGTATGTGTGTATTTGTTATTATAAAAGGTATACACAGAGTCAAAGGAGGGTTGTGTTATTTAATGCTGGGACAATAGAGCTGGGGGGGTGCATGATATAAACGCTGGGAGCTAGACAAATTAATGTGCAATATATGCACGGTGTCACAAAGGCAGTGGGTCACTGTGTCACACAAGTGATGAAGCTAGTCTAAGTGGCTGACTACCAGCATTTTCAGCACTACTAATATTGACATCAACCAGTAGGACTTTTTTATTCTGTCTCTTCTGTGGCTTAGTGGTGGTGAGTTTTTTTATATTTTTTATAGCCAAGTTGAGCAGCAGTGTTGTCAGGGTCTCGTTGCAAAAGAGGTGTTTTATTATTGTTGTCTACGGATGAGATTTTATCATTGGAAGAAAGCTGGCATGAGGAGCATGTGTGTGTATTGTACTGGGAGACCAGTGTCGGTGTGTGGGCATGGTGGAGAATTGATGCATGGCTATGAGTGCTGTTTTCCTGGTAAGAGACTTCGCTATTCAACTGTCTGATCATTGCAAATGGTTTTGTTGTTGTTGTTGTTGTGAACTCAAATCATTTTATCCAGGTTTGTGATTTGTCAAGATTTGTTGTCATGATCAGAATGTTTTCGTTAGTCTTTCTTTGCTTACATATTTTTTGTCTGAAAGAGGAAAAACTGCCATCGAGTAAAGACATGTGTATCTAAACCTCAACATTTCCTTGTACATGTATGGTGATGTAGGGAATCTGTTAATCCTATAAAAAAAATTGACAGGAAGGTGAAGGGTCTTCATCCTCTAGTCATAGAGGAGGCTGCTGCATATTGTCAGTATTTTTTTTAAGTGAACTTTTAGGAGGACAGTTGAAGGTTTAAAGCGGAAATCTTTTAGAAGCTTTGAATATCCTGACCATCAAAGTAGATTAACTCATTCTGAAAAGAACTGATAGGTCATGGATATTCAACTAATATATATATATACGTGGTTTTTTTTTGACAGCTGGAAATTTTGAGGGCAGGTAAACAAACCGATGACCTTACATGAGGAATTCAAGTTATCTAAAAAAAGAAGAAGAAATAGTTTATCAACTGGCTGATACCTTTGTCTGGCCGACAGGTTTCATATCTCGGAATACTTGAGTAATGTTCTGTTTCTATTCTTTTATGCAGAGCTCAAGAAGGTTCGGGCGAGCACCGGCCCTCCGACTCCCCCACTGACACCTACCAGCCAGCACCAATTCCAGACCTTCATTCCAGGCACACAGGGGGCAGCCCACGCCGCCTTTGCCCTCCACGGTAATCTTCACTACACCGGCGTGCAGAAAGGCAGTGAACACATGCCGTTGGTCCCCATCAACCCAGTCTGGGCGAACCACCCGCATGGGTACCCGTCGCCATGGCACATGCTGCCTGCCTCCCTCCAACATTCCTTACCCCAGAGTGAGCTGGCACACCGAGCATTGATCACCGCCGACTACAAGAAGCTGGACTCAGTGCGAATGGTGACCTCCGGTGCCCTGCAGCACCCACGGGCGCCCAAATTTGACTTTGCACACCTGGCGCTGGCCGCCACACAGCCATGCAGCGCAGATGAAAACCTTGCCAAGACAGGGATGGTGGCACTCCCCCAGCATCCCCACCATCCAGAAGAGAGACGGAGGGGCAGGGGACCCACGAGGGCCAAGAAAGAGTTCATCTGTAAGTTTTGCGGTCGGCACTTCACCAAGTCGTACAATCTGCTCATCCATGAGCGGACACACACCGATGAGAGACCGTACTCGTGCGACATTTGCCACAAGGCTTTCAGACGGCAGGATCATCTCAGAGACCACAGGTGAGTGTTTGTGTTCAGTTTGTTTTGTTGGAAGAAAACAGGCCTGGAATTTCCTCCTCGAGAGGGGAAGGCCATTTTTATTTTGCAAAGGGCACTTCCATTGGACAACCTTCAAGTCTATGGGATACTTTTGAAGGGTCACCGAGGTCACTGGGGCAACCCGACGCCATGGCCAAAGTGGCCTCGGTGAAAATCCAGGCCTGAGAGAAATCTTGAACTTAAAGATACAAACACCCAGTTGAAATCTGTAATCAGCTAACCCCAAATTAAATGTGTGTGTCTTGTGCACTGTACTCAGATTGTGGGTTTGAATCCCTGCTTAGTCAGTTATTACGCTTACTGTTCATTGACCAAGGGACCT
>CM021539.1:2823180-2834255 GCA_010994315.2 Pisaster ochraceus | reverse complement strand
ACACTAGCTACATGTCATGTCGCCTTATCCCTTACCCGCTATCTCTTTTTTCAAGAACAACTCCATGTTTTTCATCGTCTTCGTCCTGTTCGTCATTTTCTACGTACTCATCTTGAAAGCGCCGTGAAGTATGGAAGCCTCGCAGTTGATGGCCCAGGGCTTCCGGGCTGCATACCGCACAACTCACCGACGACGTGCCCGGGAATACATTGTGGTTTCGGGGACGACTGCGACGAAAATTGCCACTCTTTCCCGTCAAATAACGTCCGAAATTGGCGACCAAGCGCGGTAAGAACCGCGCCATGGGTATGTCGGTTACCAAATAAACCTCAAAACTGACGAGCTTTTAATTCGGGGATATAAATCGACCGTAAAATGGGAATAAAAGTGCGTGATCAAGTTCGGAACTAAATAAAACAAAAAAGTGATTGATTGCCATAGAGCGCCACCAAGAGACGTTTTGGTGTTTAGAGTAGAAAAGGTGTTGTTGATTGGTGCCCTTGTCAAAGCGTGTATTGTTTACGTGTTTAGTTTGGTAACCATTTACCCATGCCACGCGGCACATGTGTTGTAGCGAGTTATTGCATCATCACGCGCGCTATGTGAACCAACTACAAACTGTCAACAGTGGGTTAGTTCACATTATTGGTTTATCCAGCTCCAGGTTTGTCCCCAAGGATCTGAAGAAACTGAGTCATTGCCTGCGTGTGCCATTGCTTGTGCTGTGGAAATTGAATGTGCTTAGTTTGCATTTTGTTCGTGATTTAGACGGGTGCCATGTTCTCGCCTCAAGCTGAGTGAAGATCTTTTTTTAGCGAGATCTACTGAGAAGTGAGAGATTGAGTGCTGCTGCTGGGTAGTCGAGTACCTGCTGCTGTTCGTAGTGATCACTACTGTCAGACTGTCAACTGTACCTACTTACTCATGTGGTTATGGTGGTAGATATGTGAGTGACTAGTGAGTGTGACTCTGTCACTGTATTTTTTCTGTAAAAAAGTAGGTACATGTGCCAAAATTTATCCAACTGGAAAGGTAGTTTATAAAAAAGTTGTTCTTACCATGGAAGTGCTAAAACAAAATGACATTGAATTTGGTGATTGAGTTGAGAGCTCAGTCAGACACTCGGAGAAAGACAATTTAAGTTACCGGTATATGAGTATGACTTCATGGAGGTAGAAATGGACTTACTAAGTTACTGATTTCAGTCACAATTTAAATGATCAAATTCAAAATATGTGTGTTTTTATAAAGTAATTTTAGGCCAATATCTATCATACAATGTTCAATGTTGTTAAATAATACAATTGCTAAGTCATAAAATAAATTTAAATTATGATTTATTACTTTACTCATTAAACATTGGGGTCACAGTAATGTATGCGCATATTAAATCTGCCCTGTGTACTTTTACAGTGTTAGTGTGTGTGTGCTGTGGTGGTGGTGCATTGTTGATTTGAACTTTGATTTTGCAATAACTTGATAAAACTTAAAAAGCACTTGATGTGTGAAGTTTTAATGTGTCCGTTTAAAAATATACAAAACACCACGGATGGAGCACGGGGCATTAAACATGGCACATCTTAAGGCTGGGTCTATTAATTGACTTGGAAGGTACAATACAAACAGGACAAGTCATACTTATCTTTTTTTTAACTTGAACTTGGAGAGAAATACCAAACTTGGTTGGGTTTATTTATTTCCTTTTTTGTGAGTGTGTGTTTGTTTACATTTTGAATCTTTAATTCTGTACAGGTCAGACCAGCAGATTATGTTGTCCTTTTGAGACTGACGTTTGCGGAGCTAGACATTGTCTTAGTGTAGTATTGAGTGACACCAGAATAAACAAGGTTCACCATGTCGATCGGTTTCTTGGGTGCCGGGAAGGTGGCGCAGACCATGGTGAGGGGCTTCTTATTAGCCGATATAATTCCAGCTTCCGAAATAACAGCGAGCGCCCCAACGGCAAGGAATCTAAAAGTCATCAAAGAGATGGGTGTGAACTGTACCAGTAGCAACAAAGAAATAGTATCTAGGAATAATACGATATTTATAGCCGTCAAGCCCAACATGGTCGCCAACGTACTGAAAGAGATCTCACCAGCCATAACCCACAACCACATGTTGGTATCACTCGCTGCTGGAATATCAGTAGAATTTATTGAGAGTGTAAGTAAGTGTAGAGCACAGTTCATACTTCACATGAATCGTGAAACGAAAGCGAAGGCGAAGCGAATATCCCTGTGCCGCAATGAGAAACAGGGCGTATGAGATTGTTTGCATCATGTACAAAATTTGTACATGATGCAAACAATCTCGTACGTTTGTCAAATGTGATCCGCTGTGGCAATTACTTTCGGGTGAAGTATGGACCAGGCTTATCCAGTGAATTTCCCTTGTATACATGTAGCATTTATATAAAAATATGACACAAAATGTGTCAGCTGCTACTCTAAAATCATCATTCGCAGCTCAATGTTAGTTGAGATAATCCTAACTGGCCATCCTCCCGACGAAAAACGGTCACAAATGACAAATGGAATTCAAAGGGTTACAAAGTAAGGTGCATAGTGGTTCGGCAGATACCAATGTTTGCCATTTTTGTCGGACAAGTTACAAGATTTTCCCCTTTTTTAACCACTTTAAAAAAAAAGGTAACGCACATTCAAAGAACACGGACTTGATCTTAAAATGTGTAATGAATCAAGTTAGAACGATTAAAACATCCAAAAGTTATTTTGCAGAAAATTCAACCAACAAAGTATCAAAAACTGAACGAATTGTCTATGATCCGTGTGGGCTTCAATTTCTCATTATGCAAGTCTAAACGTCTTTCTATGTAAAATTTAAGTTTATTACTCAGATCTGAGAAGAAAGAAACATGAGCTTTTTAAACAAGTTCATGTAGGTTGCACAGTTTTACACTCGGTAGCCCTCGGGGCAAGTTGAGAAGTGTTGTTTACTAGCCTACAGGCAATGTATGCTGGGCTAGTGTTGTAGGCTATATATGGCCCTTAAACTTTACATTGTTTCTAATAAAAGCTTGCTTTTTGCAAGCCTAAAACTGCCTTGCTCCCTCCAAGATGAAATGATAATTTTGATCTAGAAGTTAGTAGTCCATTTGGCTTTCTTTTCACATCACTCTATGCTCTTTCGATGATATCGTTGTTAAATAACAAACTTTGTCAAGTCCTTAAATATACAGACTTCCATCGGGTTCCTGCTTGATCCCACTATTTTAAATATTGTTTGTGTTATGTGAATAGAGACTTCCGGTTGGTGCCCGTGTGATCCGGGCTATGCCCAACACCCCATGCGGAATTGGTGAAGGAGCAACCATGTACACATGTGGAAGTGCCGTCAAGGAAGAGGACAAGAAATTAACGCAGAAATATTTCCGGAGTTTAGGGTACTGTATGGAAGGAGACGAGACTATGATTGATGCAGTGATGGCAGTAAGCGGCAGCGGACCTGCATATGTAAGTTGGTAGTCTTATCATCAGTAATCTGCCCCCACCCGTCCTGCCCTATGTGACGTAGATATTGCAGGACCTGTTGAGCAAACCCTTGCATGCAGGTCTGTAATATGCTGCATGACAAAAGTTGTCATTCATGTCATTACTTCTGGCTCCAAAGTGCATTTGTTTGTTTGTAATTTTACTAAAAATCATCCATTTCGTAGTTCCAAAACATTTCTTATGACTTCGGTCTGTACCTGAATCGGCGGCTGCAGCTACTGCTACAACTGTTGCTGAGGGCGCCCTTTACGCCAATGTAAGACAATGCGGCAAATAAGCCGTAGCTTGTAGCTGCCAATTCAATTTGGCCTACATCTTTGAAGAGCATACATTGTATATCAGTAAAATCCAAGTCCAACTTACTAAGCTTTTCTTGCATAAAATCACCAAAGAGAAACAAGCTCAAAGCAACTCCTATAGCCATTTAGAGATATGGTGGAGACATTACTATGACACTATTTGGTTTGGGTCAATCTGTCTGTCTACACCCAAACTAAAGGGTGCACTCCTATAGTGTCCACCATACCTCAAAAAAGGCTAATGGGCTTCTGGGAATTTGTGTGAAGTTGGCTTGGCTTAAACTGGAGTTTGATCACATTGACGAACAGGATGCAGTCAATATCTCTGTCACTAAGAAACTCATTTTTGTATCTTGTCTCACTACAGGCATATATAGCTATAGATGCATTGGCAGATGGAGGGGTTAAGATGGGTCTACCTAGAGAAATTGCCATCAAGTTAGCAGCACAAACTTTACTGGTAAGTATTTTGTCAAATTGTTGCTCCCTTTGCAACCTTACACACAATAACTCTCACTATTTCATTGAATGTAAGATACATACATAGGGTACTACAAGTTACCCATACATTGATTTGCGTTAATCACTCTGTACTCGGTACTTTCCTTGAGTTCTTAAAAAAACAAAACATGGGTGTATTATATACTTACAGAAACAGGGAATTCTGTTAAGCGTATTTTACAGGGTAGCAGGGAATTCTGTTAAGCGTATTTTACAGGTTAGCAGGGAATTTTTGCTTGTGCGCGTGCTTACTCTACGTTACTAGGCATTCTTCGCTTAGACATCTAGCACAGAATTTTGATGCTTTCCCCGTGAGCTAAGTATAGTGATCACAACAGCATTATTTAATGGTAAGCAGCTCAGCTATAAAATTGGTGGCCCAGGTGGGCTGGTCCAACAAAGAAAAATTTTGCGCAAATTGTTAGTTTTTTTTTTTCACTTTCAACACTTTGGCCTTTCTGTACGTCGTTGTGTTGCAGGGATCAGCAAAGCTAGTCTTACAAGGGGAGAAACATCCGTCTGAGCTTAAAGATGACGTTTGCTCCCCTGGAGGAACGACCATTGATGCCATCCACCAACTTGAGAAGGGAGGCTTCCGCAAGTGTCTGATAGAAGCTGTAGAGGCAGCATGCCTTAAAGCCAAGGAGCTGAATGCAGTCAATACGCAGCGGAAATAACACAAACAAATTAATCCATTACCCAAAAAGAACTTACAGTCTAGTTCAGGTCAGTACGGAGCTTTTAAAGGAACAGGTGAAGAAAAAAAAAGGAGACTTTGTCAAACAAAGATAATATTCATCTTGCAGTTTGATCAAAGGTTATTTTCATTTCGAACAACTTTTTTTTTCTTCATTCGAACGAAGATTTGTTTCTTTCGAAACAAAGATTGTTTTCTTTCGAATGAAGATTGTTTAAGCTCGAACAAAGATTTTTTCCTGAATTTTTTTTTGTCATCCTTTAAAAATTCTGTTTAAAAATTCCTTAGGTCATACCGACACAGTTTGGGATAATATTCACAACATTTCAGCTACCATTTTCAGGTAACTTTATAAAGAAAATATATGAAATAGTTATATGATAAAGTTGTTTACTACTTAGTAGCTCCCACCTAGCTACAGGCCAGTAATTTGTCAGGATTTGTTTCCAGACTTCAAGATTGTTCATCAATCTCAGCTCATCTTCAGATTTTTCTTGAAATCGGTGAAATTTCACCAATCAAGAAATCGTTTGCCTCTTTTTATGTTTTGAGGTAATGTAGGAAGTGAGTCTGTAAACCTAAAAAATGGGGAACGTAAACTGCATATCAACCAAAAATTACCTCCGGTAGAAATTTTAAAAATGGTAACAGCCTCATTAGCAGAGTCTGTCTCAAAAGCTAAATGACAACACAACACAGAATTGTGAGGCCATTATTACTTTAGGAGTTTGTAAACTTCTGTAGACCCAGGGTTTTGTATCTCTTGAGTGATTGTATTTGCGTTGCGTTGAAAAGTTAAAAAGCCTTGTACAAACTGCCTGGGGTTTGGCCGAGCTGCATTTTTGAGCAGTCAATGAAAGAATAGAACCATTTCTTTCTAGGTAACAAATCTCAGTGTGTTATTTTAGTAAGCCTTTGTTTGCCTTTTTGTTTACAAATTTAAGTTTCTATATATTTTTTTTAGTCGTTTTCAGTTGCCATTCATTGTTTCGCTTAAAGAAACATTTCGTTTCACATGACTATTATCTCGGGCATTCCTCTTACCATGGTTGCCAGACCTCGGCCCAATTTCATAAAGCCTGTAAGCACTTAAACTTGCCAAGCGCAGAAAAATGTTGCCTAGCAGAAACAGATTACCAGACAACATTCCATGATGTGTACAATTTTGAAACTGGTGCCCCACTCAATTTTTGCTTAGCAAAGAGATTTGCTAAGCAATACTTTCTGCTAAACAGCTTTATGAAATTGAGCCATGGAGTTTTACTTGTGATTTGTCTCCCAAGAAATTCCAGGCCTATTTTAAACTGTTTAATTTGTATTTCTTATTTTTGTCATCTTTGTGTTTGAAGTGTGCTGCTTTAAAAGTTATGTACAAGTATCACCTGACACCATTACACGATAAATCTTGATTGTGCCATTTTTGGAGTCGAATACCCAGCTGTGTTTTTGGCAACTTGCGAGCTCGAAGCCTACATACATACATGTACATTTATCTTTGTTTTAAAAGCCCTAATCTGCACTCTGGGGCATTTCATTTGGTTTTATCTTTATGTTTTGGGGGTCTTAATTACAAATATATATATATACATATAATAAATTCAGAATATGAGTTAAAAAAACTCTGGCAGAGATGTATCCAGCACTGTGAATTGTGATAGAAGACGATTTCATTGGATATATATACATATATACTTTTGGGGGGATTAAAAAAAACGGATTTCCGGAAAAAAACAACAGAGAAATCACATCCCTGTTTATGATGGTGCCGCCATCTATATGAACATAGAAATAGCGACCACTTTCATTTGTCATTTAAATGATTTTAAGTCTTGTTACAAATATTTCAGGGTATAACGAAAATTCTAAGCCATGGTCTAGTGGATAATTTTTTTAAACTTGAGAGTATGATCCGCACATATTGGGCATGTAATTACACATTTTATTTTTAAAATTACTGTCAATAAATGTTCACAAATTGTTTCAATATACTTAGTTGTTCTTCAGTCATTTCAGTTAAGCAGAAGATAGTGCTTAGAAACAACTTCTACTCAGGAAAATTTTGCAGGGAGCCAGTTAAACCAGTATACATTACATTGCCTTTTGGCCAGTAACCTGTGTCTCCTTAGTAAGATTTGTCTGTGCTTAGCAATTGTTTTGCAAAACAGCTGTATGAAAACGGGCCCATCATGTCACTCCCTGTAGAATTCCAAGCTTACCAGCTTACTGGCCATCAAAGTATTACGCAATTTTATTGGCTGCAGTAAGAGCAGCATTTTGTGGTAACAGCACCATGAACCTAGACCCTGGAAAAAAACAGTGCTAACCATAACAGAGAAGCTGAACTACATGTAAGTGGTGCGGTCCAGCAAAGAATTACCCTGTGTTCATAATACTAAGAAATAGCTGTGTTAGTCTGATAGATAAAACAAGGAAGGCAGTTGTAGCACTTAAAGACTAACCAATCACATTAAAAACTGCAACAACTACTTCATCAGATGCAATGAAGGGGACAAGCCAAGTACAGGTATATATAGAAGAAAGTAACAGGTGAATGAATCCAATAACAAAAGGTGGAATCAGTGACTAAAGAGAATCTACTCCTGGTAGTGGGATAGGAAACTGCGGTCCCTATGAAGTCCTTGATTAATACGGTTCAGGTTCTTGATGATCTTTTGTTCAGCAGCTTCCCTTTCAAATCTGTCTCTTGTGTTCATAGTGTACTTGACTTACACTGCATAGAACTCGACACTTACTCTGTACGTAGAGAAAGACAACTGTGAAGTGTCCAGTGTTTTGGTAAGCAACACTTTGAAATTGGCCTCGGAGAACCATGATGCAAAGGACTCCTGACCCAAGTCACCTGGGCCCAATTTCATCGCTCTGCTTACCGCCGAATCCTGTGCTTGCTGCGATCACCATTCTCGCTTACTGCGCTAGCGCCGAATATCTGCACTAGCTGTGTAAGCGAAGAATGCCTAGTAATGTGGAGTACGCACACGCACAAGCCAAAATTCCATGCTAACCTGCGGAATTCCTTGCTTACGGTAAGCAGAGCAATGAAATTGGGCCCTGACATCATCTTCACAATAATCTTGGTTGTGCCAATATGGGAGTCTAAGTTACTGGTGTTACACAGTGTACTTGTAGTGCACATTTGAAGCGACACAGCATGTACATGTTTGAGTCAACTACCACGATGATGAGCGTGGCAGTGAGTAGTCGCGTGTGACATTTGTGGAGGTCCCCACATGTACCAGTGCTAGCGGACTTGAGACCAGTCTCGGACTCGAGACGGATCTCAGACTCAATGTGGAGGACTCTGGAACTCAGACAAACAGGAAAGGGCAACAGCTCCGACACTTACATTGCTATAAATGTGTGAATCAAGCATGAAATTCTTCCAACTGTAATCTGATTTCCGATTTTATCAGCTTAATGTTTTATTTATTTGCTTGAAAAGCCAATACCATATGTAGGTCAGCCCTTGAACTAATTCACACTTGTCCACTTTTTTCTCATGGGCCAGACATCATGCCTGAACGAAACAAAATTTCACACTTAACCAAACACCAATATCGGGGGAAGGCCTCAGTTTGTGAAATAAGATTTGTCAGACACACAGCATGTCATTAATTCATAGCGAGTTCCGAACTTTATTGCATAAATCACAACTAATACTGCGTGTACAGTGCTTTTGATATTGATGATAAAAAAGGAAGCAGATTGTTAATTGTTTGCCTGTTGCAATCTACAGAGTGAGTCTAATAAAAAACTACAAACTTTTAAAATTGCCCAGGAATATAGGTAAGATATTTTCATTTGTACTTTTATCCAGCCCTGACCAGTTGGTGCAAATAAAATTTCACCTGACCCCCTTAATTTCCCCCTGCGCAGTCGAGCATGAAAACTAATCCAGTGAAATTTGTACGAAAAGAAGCAGGAAGAGTGAATTAACAAGTTCATGTGAAAACATCTTATCTACATTCACTACACAATCATGACAATAAAACAATGGGCAGTTTTATAAGTGTATAGGTTCTTTTTTGACTCGCACTGCGTCGAGTGGAGGATTGAGTTGACCTGAAGGCAAGTGGGCTCCGGAAGTAAGAGTTAAAATTCAATAAGCCATCTGCGAGATTTGAATGTCTGGAACAATGATTTGCTCAGTCACAATTTACTGCTTGAAAATTTGAACTCCTAAGACTACAGAGACAGTTTTAATGTCAATTGGATCGGGGCAAGCTTTGATTTTGTATAGCAATCTCTAGATGAGCAAACCCTGGTACCATTGTGCCAGCACATTCATTCAAAATTGTGCATGGATGTCCGCTGTCTGTTACGTAGTTATGGAAAAGCTTGCCCAGAGTCATGCGACGTAGTAACTGTGCCATTAGTCTGAGGAATTCAAACTGTGACTAACCAAGTCATTGTACCAGACGTTATTTAAAACTAACTCGCAAATGGCTTATTAATCAGTCGGTAAACAGTTTTAAAACCCTGTTAGAAATTCAGGTTCGAAAGGTGCAAATTTTTGACAGTTAAAAGGGGATGTCATAGCAGACCTGTGACTGTACATGGAATTATGAGCTATGACCCAGTCACAGCACGCGTGCCCGCCAGCCGTGCTAGGCATACATCTTTTGGAAATGTCAAGCAAAAATACTTCGGGATTTTCAGACTTTTTACAGATACATCCGCACACAGATTTTTGGTTGCAAAAATAATCAACCACGAAAAATCAGGTGTTGTGTGTCGCTATGCGATTGCAATTCCACGTCATGTGGCTTTTGTCATTACCTGTTTATTCTTGGTCACACGCATTAGTATAACTAGTATAATTAGTATAACATCTGCGTTTTCGATTCAGGCTCGGAGCCCGTCCGGCGGACGCTGGATTCATCATTTCTTTTACATATGTAAACAACCATATAATGGTGAATTAATATTTTATTCGGAATCAGTAGGACTTGTTTTATAACATATTTAAACTTCTTTCCCCCTTTACCTAATCACTATAAACACACATTAAAAAGAGTGTCGATTGTCATGTGAAGGCCAGTGCACTTAACTGGGTGCGAGTTTGTTCTTCCATGTACACTGATGTACAGATGTACAGCCACAGGCCTGCTGGGATCTTGATGCCAGTCCCCCATACATACAGTACATACATACTTACATATAAACATCAATTTATTGCAATTAACACTCTCCATAGACTTAGCGCACGAAAAAAATGTGAGGACACAAAAATACAAAGAATTCCAATGTGAGGACAGCATTGTCCCTTTTGTATTCCTTTGTTCTACTGTCCCCACTCTGATGGTATTACCATGCCATACGTATACATTCATATACATATAATGGTAATACCATAAGAGTGGGGACAGTAGAACAAAGGAATACAATAGGGACAATGCTGTCCTCACAATAGAATTCTTTGTATTTTTGTGTCCTCACTTTTTTTCGTGCGCTAAGTCTATGGAGAGTGTTAAGTTAGAGGGACAAAGAAAAGTTATATTTCAATTGTTATATAATTTATTGAAACTTCTTCAAGAATTTCTCTACCTTCCATCTTTAAATAATACAACATGTACAGCATAGAAAGACAAACCTAAAAATTATTTCAGACTTAAATAAACATAAGCAATCATATACATTGGACAACCCTTACAACATGTACAAAGGCAAATTTTATTGGGCTGCTTATGCAGAAAACATTGCATCAAGGAATTTTCTGCCAAGTAGGTGGGTGAGTAAGGTGGGTAGGATACCAGTCACAGATGGCACAAGAGACATGGTATTTTGGCTGGTGACCTAACCTTATTCGGGTAGGCATATTTTTTTGAGTTTTGCTTATCTGCTTTTTCTGCAGCTCTATGATATTGGGCACTGATCTACAACTCGGTTTGTACCAAGTTCTCTCTAATTCAGACAAAAATTGGGATTTTTTTTTAATCTCCTCTCAAAATATAATCAGACTCTTATACATGTTTAGCGTATGTACCAAGAAGGTACTCAAGGTGCTTAAACAAAGAGAAACATTTTTAAGACAGGTTTGAAAGT